>CM076578.1:1688438472-1688621670 GCA_034641835.2 Pinus albicaulis
TTTCCTTCACCTCATTTTTACCTCATTTTCCCTTGTCCATTTCTATTTTAAACCCAATTGATCAATAAAAATAGTTAAAATTACTTCTAGAATGGTTTACATGACTGACTTGTTGAATTTTGTGATTGTTGCCATTGTTAAGCATTTTGACCGGAACTAGCTGCAGAATGCAGGCATTCTGTAGCTAACCGGCGATTCTGCGGCTACCTTTATGTTTGAGCATGTTCCAGGTGGCCTCTTGAGGAAAAACGCATATGGGCATGATCCACGTCGTGCCTACATGGTGTGTTGCTCGTCATGGAAGAGGAAATGAATTCTGGGTACGGTTATGCACGTGGGAACACATTTGTGAAGAAAGACTTCTACTAGGACTGTTACAGTCCAGGTGTCTTTTCTCTTTTACGCAGCCACCTCAAAGACTCCTAAGATGATTTGGATTAGGAAGACATCATTCCTAAATTATTGTAATTATTGTTACTTGCATTTACTTTATAAACTCTTGAGTAGGCCGAGAGCTTAGTTAGAAATTTTGTATTAGATTTGCTGCTAGACTTTGTGAAAACTCTGTGTTACGTCTTTGAAGACACAGAGCATTATGTTCAAACTATTGCATCGTTAATGGAGCAGAAAAAATTATCTTGAAGGCGTGATTTAATTGTGAAGTTGAATGCCGTCAAGTGGTAGAGGGCCCCTGCCCCTTGAACGGATTTCTTTTGCGTAAACTAGATAAGTTTTTCCTAGTTGTCTTTACGTTCTGCATATTGAATTAGTAGTTGTTGTGTTTTATATACTGTGGTCGTACTCATTCTAGTTCTTCCATAAGAAGACACTCTTCCAACATACTAAAATGATGAATGTTTAAATGACTATGGTATTGTAGAATAGGAGTTAAATTTGTATTTGTTTTTAACTAGCTACTGTAGTCATATTCGTTCCAGTTCTTCCACAAGAAGACACTTTGCCAATAAATTAAAATGATGAATGTTTAATGACTATGGTACTGTAGGATAGGAGTTGTATTTTTTTTTTTTAACTAGATACTGTAGTTATATTCATTCCAGTTCTTTCACAAGAAGACATTCTTCCAATAGATCATAACAATGAATGATGAATAGCTATAGTAACATAGGAATTAGTTGTAGTTTTTAGTCTTCACTATCATAGTTGCACTTGTCCTAATCACTCTTCCACAAGAAGAAATTCTTCCAAGACATCCTTAAGAAGTTCAAGATATGACTGTGATGTGACAACTTAGTTTCATTTTGCATTTAATTCATGTCCAGCTACTTCGTTTCAAAGTTTGATGATGGCTTATGGTTTAACATTGTTCTAGTTTAGAAGCATCTTAAGCTCATGTTTAAATCAATTCATTGCACTCATATCTCATAGTCACACTGTCACCCTTTGCACAGTAGATCACTTTATTTGATAGGATTCCTAAGACAGCCTTCATTATTTACAAATATCTTTTTGTTCTGAAAACCACCAGTGATCCATAACCTTAGGAACAGAAGATAACATCATTACAAGGTCTGAAATATCTCTGCAAACTCCTCACCATAAACAGAGCTCTTCCTCAACAGAACTACCCTGAAAAGAAACCAATAACTCTTGGAGAATAGACTCTGACCTTCAATTGAAAATTGCAGAATAGAACTAGGAATTAGTTATGAAATAGATGAGCTTAGAATAGAATGTTGCATCATGATTAGTGTCTAATTATCTAGTTAGAAAACTTGCATATTTAAGTGATCATTTCTCAAAGTCTAGTTTGTGTCATTTGTTTAAGAAGTCATCATTAAGCTCTTGTTTCTATTCAGTCATAGTTTAGATGTTGCTTCAGTGTTTTTGATTACATTTTCCATTTCATACATTAGGCTCAACTGTGTTCTTGACCACCAATTTCTTTTCATTAGTTTTTCTAGACATTTCCATTGTAAACACAAAAACTTCAAAAGACCAAAAACATCATAAATCAACATAAAAGACCAAAACATCACAAAACACTACACACAACGCACTAGGAAACAAGCACCTAGGTACATATGGTACATTTCACTTCAGCAGTTTACAAATCCTGGTTGACAATTAAATGAACTCGGTTTAGGAGACTAGATTGAGGCACAACATTTTGGCGCCGTTGCCGGGGAAGTGAAAACTAGTTAACCTTTGTTTCTTAGCATCCAAAAACAATTTTATGCGTAGGGAGAGAGATTCAAGAGGAAGATTTATAAGCAGCAGAGGCAGAAGTTTGACATCTAGAACACCACTTGTTTCATCTAGATCCAGAACTAGTACACCTTCAACTCAAACCCATCTTCCATCCTTTATTGATCCTGGACTTCTAGAAGATCTAAGGTCACCTATTCCATTAGATAAACCTTCCACTTCATCCATTGAACCTGCCATAGAAGAGGATCCAAAAACTTTTGTTGAGGATACAAACCTTTCTACTTCCACAGGAGAGTCAACCATGGCAGAAGAAGGAGGAGGAGGAGTTGTTAATGGAGAAAACACATTATTTGGAGGAGGTGAGGTAGAGGTAGAGGAGAAGGAGGAAGAGGAGGTAGAGGTGCAGATGGAGGAAGAGGTAGAATAGGAAGCTCTTTTGGGTTCCCTATACTTGATGGAGAAACCAATACAACCATGAAAAACATTTCACCTTCTGTCCTTCCGAACTTCTATGGACTTAAAACTGAGGATTCTGAAACTTTCTTATTCGAATTTGAAGTACTGTGTAGGACTTATGACTACCTTCAAGATGCCCAAAAATTGAAATTATTTCCTTCAACTCTGAAAGGAGCAGCATTGAAGTGGTTTATGAGCTTAAGCAGTAGTTCCATTAGGACATGGGAAGACATGAAACAAGCATTTCTAGAGAGATACTTGGATTATTATATGCCGGTTAATCATAAGGAAGAAGTGTTCAAGATGTTACAAAAAGAAGATGAAAACTTAGAAGATTTGTTGGAAAGATTTAAATACAACATAAAAAGGGCACAAATGGAAAACCTAGATCAAGACACTTTAAAATCTCTTTTGTTGAAAACCATTAGGGATGAATGGTTGGATCTCCTTAACATGATGGGAAAAGGGGATATATCACAACTCACATTACCTGAAATATCTGAGTTATGTATCAACCTTTCCAGAGGGAAATCCAAAACTGTCAAAGGTCCAAGAGATCCTGCTCTTGCAAGAGCAAGTAAATGTGCTTCTGGGACAGTAAGTAGATCAGAAATAGGACACATGCTTGATGATTTTAAATCTGACATCTTAGGGAGTCTTAGTGAACAAATAGACACCCTCAACATACAAAACAAGCAAAAGGCTGAATCTGATGCCTTGGCAATCTTTTGTCCCAAATGTAGGAAGAAACATGCCTTGAGAGAGTGCCCTTTGGATGTAAAAGTTGTAGAAACCTGTGTTATTTGTTGCGAGAAACATGAGACCAAGAATTGTCCTTCTCTTTCTGGTCTCAAGGCTGTTTTTCAAGAAGAAACTCCTACAGATTCCACAGAATCTCTTAACTTTGTATCTAGAAGACCTTGGCAGGGACCTCAGACACAGGGATTTCATGATCAAATGTATAATCAACCTCCACCTTGGAATTCTTGGCAGCAACCTTGGCCCCAATTTCAAAATCAATCTCAAGCTTGGGCACAAGGATCACAAGGTCCCTATGGAATATACTCTCCATATTATCAGTATCCACCATCCTATCCACCATATCCACAAAATTTTCCTCAAAATCTTCAACAAAATTTTCAACAAAATTCTCAACAACATCATCTGAACCAACCTCATCAAAATCAACCACTTCCATTACCATTCCCTCAAAAATCCAATCAATTACCAGCTCATCCCATACCAAACCCCAATAATAAGAATCCTCAGAATACATATATGATAGAAGGACAACAATTTCCAACTTATTTAATTACTCCTCTAGACCTTAGTGATGTTCAACTTAGGTCTGGAAGGATACTTGAGAAGAGGAAACCTTCTGTGATCATACAAGAACAATATAATTCTGAGGAAGACTCCCTACGGGTTAATAAAAGTCTTGAGGAAGAAACATCCTTTCAAGACCAAAACATTGAAAAACTGAAACAAAAGATCCAATAAGCCCAACTCCAGTATTAGAGCAACCATCCACATCTACTTCTATACCTCCCTTTCCGGAAAGATTACAAATTGACAAAGGTGTAGAAAAAAAAATAATGGTGCCTAATTATGATTTCTTGGATGAATTGAGAAATGTTTGCATTAAAATTCCATTATTGCAAGCCATCAAGGAAATCCCAATTTGAGCCAAAACAATAAAGGAGTTGAGTATGAAGACAACAAAGAAAAGAATAAGAGAAACCAAGAAAATTCAACTGGTAGGACAAATAGCAGAGATTATGATGGGTAAGACTACTATTCCAAAGTACCTTGACCCAGGAAATCCAGTTGTCAAAATTCACATCAATGGAATTGAAATTCAAAACACACTCATTGACTTAGGAGCAGCAATAAATATCATGAGTAGACAAATCATGGACAAGCTGAAACTTCCTAATCTTCTCTTTACACCCACACTATTACAATTAGCAGATAGATCTGTGATCAGACCAGATGGGGTAATAGAAGACATTCCGGTGTCCCTAGACTCTTGGGAGTACCCTGTGGATTTCATGATCCTGACACCCAAGAATAATATAGGAGGCCATCCTGTCATACTAGGAAGACCTTGGTTGGCTACAGCTGATGCTTTTATTAGTTGTAGGTCCGGTGATATGTATATTTCTGATGGAAGTTCAACAAAGAAATTCACTTTATATCCTCCGGCTAGGACAATTACAGATCTAGATGACACTCAATGGATAGAGGATGAAGAATATTTGCAACCACTCTTCACAATTTCAGAAATTAGTGAAGATAATCAAATTCTGAATACTCTAGAAAATTTTGAATCTTCTCCAGATCACAAACAAGAATCATTTCAAGAGAAATCCAATATTGATTTCTTGTCATCTAGACATATGTCTCTTCATTCTATGGAAAAATTTGGCAGTTCTACAAGTGAAATTTTTCCAGGCAAGACCTTGAATATAAACAAAAACCTGGAAAAATCTCAACAAGAAGAACTAGTCAAAGTATTACAGAGACATTCTTCTGCATATGCATGGGAATACATTGACATGAAAGGGATAAGTCCCAAGACTTGTACTCATCACATCTATATAGAGGCAAATTGCAAACCAATCAGACAACCTCAAAGACGGATGAATCCAAATCTTAGGGAAATTGTCAAGGAAGAATTACAAAAATTGTTAAATGTTAACTTCATCTATCATATTTCAGATAGTCAGTGGGTTTCCCCTTTAGTAATTGTACCTAAGAAAAATGGAAAATGGAGGGTGTGTGTTGACTACCGAGAACTGAATAAAGCTACTCTTAAAGACCATTTTCCCTTACCTTTCATAGATCAAGTATTAGATACATTAGCGGGTAAAAAGTACTTTTCATTCCTGGATGGATTTAGTGGTTACAATCAAATCCAAGTAGCACTTGAAGACCAAGATAAAACCACATTTACTTGTCCTTGGGGTACCTATGCCTACCAAGTATTGCCATTTGGATTGTGCAATGCACCTGCAACATTCCAAAGGGCAGTATTAGGAATTTTTTCTGATCTGATACATGACTGTGTAGAGGTGTACATGGATGATTATACAGTTTATGGGGATACATTTGAAGAGGCTTTAGAAAACTTGGAAAAGGTCTTAAAAAGATGTCAAGAAGCAAACCTTTCTCTTAGTCATGAAAAATGTTTTATGATGTTCTCTGAAGGTATTGTTTTAGGGCACCACATTTCAGGGGATGGGATTAGAGTTGATGAAGCGAAAGTTGAAGTTATTTCTAACCTATCCATTCCAAGTTGTCAAAAAGATGTAAGAAGTTTTCTAGGATTTACGGGGTACTATCGGAGATTTATAGAAAACTTCACCAAAATAGCATCTCCTCTCTTCAAATTACTCACCAAAGATTGTGAATTTAAGTGGACTTCGGATTGCCAGTTAGCTTTTGAAACCCTGAAAACCAAAATTTCTGAAGCACCTATATTAAGGGGACCTAACTGGAAGTTACCTTTTCATATCTCGACAGATGCTTCCGATACAGCTCTAGGAGCAGTATTGGGACAGAAAGATTTAATTCCCTATGCCATCTATTATATCGGTAAAAATTTGACTCCTGCAGAGTTAAACTATACTGTAACTGAAAAAGAGTTTTTAGCTGTTGTTCATGCCATTAACAAGTTTAGACACTATATAACAGGCTATGAAACTTTTATTCACACTGATCATTCTGCCATTAGATATTTAATGAATAAATCAATCACTAATGGTAGAGTTATAAGATGGTTGTTATTATTGCAAGAATTCAACATTACTATTCTAGATAGGCCTGGAAAACAAAACACTGTGGCTGACTTCCTGTCTAGAATTCAAAATATTAAAGATGACACTCCGGTTGAAGATCAATTTCCTGATGAATATCTTTTTGCAGTTTCTACTCAAACTCCATGGTTTGCTGATATTGCTAATTATTTAGTTTCAAGAAAGTTTCCTTCAATTATGAATGCAAGGGATAAAAGAAAAATCATTAATGATAGTGCAAGATATTCATGGGTCGCTAATGAGTTGTACAAGACAGGTCCAGATTTGATCATTAGAAGGTGTGTTCGTGAAGATGAGATGCCTGAAATTCTCAAGGCATGTCATGATGAACCTTGTGGCGGACACTTTGCGGATAAAAGGACAGCCTATAAGATCCTTAATTTAGGATATTATTGGCCATCTTTGTTTAAAGATGCAAGGGAGTATGTCAAAAGGTGTGACAGTTGCCAAAGGGTAGGGAAACCTTCTCCTTCAGGTGAGATGCCATTACAACCTCGGGTACACATTGAACCTTTTGAAAAATGGGCCTTGGATTTTGTAGGACCTATAAGTCCTCCATCAAGACAAAAGAAATACATATTAGTTTGCACTGATTATGTTACTAAGTGGGTAGAAGCTAAACCATTACTTGTTGCTAATGAATCATCTGTAGTTACTTTTCTTTTGAGGATATTTTTACTCGTTTTGGTGTCCCAAGGGAAATTGTTACAGATCAAGGAGCTCAATTTACATCAAGGCTAGTGGAGAAAATGATGGAGAAGTACAAAATCATACATAGAACATCTACTCCTTATCATCCACAAGCAAATGGTCAAGTGGAATCCACTAATAAAGTCATTGAAGGAATCCTAACAAAGACTGTTCATCTACATAGAAGAGATTGGGTAGATAGGCTTCTTGAAGCCTTGTGGGCCTATAGAACTACATGGAGAAACACAATAGGCCATACTCCTTATGAGCTTGTTTATGGAAAGCAAGTTTTGTTTCCCATAGAGTTCCAAATTCAAACCTTCAAAATGGCAGTTCAGCTAGGACTTGATTTAACGGAGGCACAAAAGCATAGAGTGGAGCAAATTAATGAATTGGATGATATCAGACAAGATGCAGTTCAGAAAACAAGTCTAGTCCAACAGCAAAGGGCTAGATGGCATGACAAGTATATCAAAGAGAAGAAATTTAAAGAGGGTGATTGGGCTCTCTTGTTTGATTCAAAATTCAAGGATTTTCAAGGGAAATTTCGGACACATTGGCTTGGGCCATATGAAATTGTTCGAATTTTTGATAATGGGGCAGTAAAAATCAGAACTATAGATGAAGAGGAGGTCACTTTTCTTGTGAATGGCCATAGAATGAAGCTATACCACAAGCCACTCTCAAGAGAAGAGTTTGTCAAAAAGTTCCAAGGAGACAATGATGTGAAGTTAATGAAGAAGAGTCTCTCTTCTTCATCAACTTGATTAAATTTTCTGAAGCATTTCTCTTTTGAAAAAAAATAAAAATAAAGGTATAAACATGAAAACCAATCACTGATTGGCATGTTTATACAGAAAAGATAGGGTGAAAATCAGAGTCTCTCTGACACTCTAACTTTTCCCATTTTTGTTTCTAAGCAGCTGATATAAAAATCATAAGTTCAGTGCCATAGTACTTATGATTCATTTCATCTCACTTCATTCACTATCCATCCATACTTCATCTCATCCATCATTCACATTTCACTCCATTCCATTCCATTCATTTCACTCCATCTTCCATTCACTTCATTTTCATGTCAAAACATAGAATTTGATATCTTGCTGTAAGTGAATAAAAATATGCCATGAATTGCAGTACAACCCTTATGTTCCTTCATTCCATGAACTGAATCCATTCTTATTCCATTATCCACTTCATAATCCATCATCCATTTTCATCCATTTTCATAAACATTTCACCCATCTTCCAAAAACATTTCATTTTCATGATTAAAGTATTCTACAGGAACATTCTGCAGCTCAGTGGACATTCTGCAGCTGATCACCTTTTCTGCAGCCCGACAGTCTTTTTGGCAGCTATAAACCCTGAAGGCATCAACCAGCAGACATCAGAATTACAACAAAGTGATCCAGTGAATTCATGAATCAAAAATATCAAGAAAATTGTGAAAGATCCCTCCAAAGATGAGCAGAGAAGACAAAGGCTACACAAACATCAAATAAAGGGCAGAGGTAACAAATTTAAATTATGATGGCAATTCATGAAAATTTAGCATAGTTTAGTTGTGGATTATTCAAAAAGTTGTTTTAATTATTTTATTGATCAAACACCAAACAAAACCCTCTATAGACTTTGTATTAAAACTTCCAATTCAAATTTTCTATCCAATAGCATTTGAGCGGTGGAACGGCCAAATCATTTGAAATTCCCATGACTCTTAACCAAGTTCTTTAATGATGAAGATTTTTCCTGCCGTCGTAAATCCTCCGCCGTCTCCTCAAATCATTAATGCAATCCTCCACCTCACTCCACCACTCTATGCCGTGACCATTTTCCATAACGTCATTCCGTAGCCAGTATTCCATTCCGAAGGAAGAAGCATTATTATCATCAGGGGCAGAACAGAAGAGGTACATTGGAAGCATAACGGTGTGAGAACTCAATGAACAGAGAGCATATCACTGAGAACAAAGTTTGGAGCATTTTCACTGTCAACACAGAATTGTGGCCGTGTAGAGTTTAAAGCCTGTTGCTACCAGAAGACAGAGGTGCTAAAATTGAATACTTTGCTACCAAAGACAGAGGTGTGGTAGTAATTGAAGTTTGAAGTCTGTTATTACCAAAGACAGAGGTGTGGTAGTGACTGGTTTTGAAGTTGTTGTTACCCGAGACAGAGAGGCTGTAGTGTTGAATTTGAAGCATACCATTTGCTATCAGAGACAGAGGTTGAGTTTGAAGTCTATTGTTACTAGAAACAGAAGTGTTTTTCAGTGATTGAGTTTGAAGTCTTTCTGTTATCAAGGACGGAGGTATTGCACAAAAAGAAACTTGAAACCATCTACCACTGTCTATCAGAGACATATTAGCTCGAAAATTGAAATTGCTTCCATATCATTCCAAAGTTCAACAGAAGTACATCAGTTCGAGGATTCGAAGGCATTTTTCAAACAGAGGCATACAAACCAGAGATTTTTAAGACTGTAGCTATTTCAAAGGTATGTTCTTCCAAAATTGAAGCCATTTTCATTTAGAGCTTGAAGCCATTTTAATCCGAAAGTAAAAGCCATTGTTTTGTGGATAGAGAAGAGTGTTAATTGATAGTGAAAAATCATGGGTTTCATCATAAGGATTGAGCCTATAGGATCAAAATATTTAGAAGGTTATCCACAATGCAAGGAGATGCTACAACAAATAGGATGGCTCCAATTCTTGGAAAAGTTTAATGGTTGCCATAAGGAAGTCACCAAAACATTTGCTAGATCATTCCAAGGCACTGAGGTTGAAATAGGAGATGTTAAGTTTACTGTTAATGAAGTTTTTATAGCAGAGGCTACAGGATTATCCAGAGCTGGGGAAAGATGGTTTAAAAATAGGGAATTCCATAATGACTCATGGAAACAAATATTAAAATCACCAAACATGGATGTTAGTGTGTTCAAAAAGGGAATTCCATAATGACTCATGGAAACAAATATTAAAATCACCAAACATGGATGTTAGTGTGTTCAAAAAGGGAATTCCCAGTACAGCATTGAAGAGCAAATGGAGGAATATACTACTTCTTTTACAAAAAAATGTTACATGTGAGGGTAGATATGGGACATTTTATGTCTACCATATGAGACTAATGTTGCATTTTCTAGGAGAAGATTTGAATTTACCATATTTCTTGTATCAAAGTCTGAAGAAAATGGCTTCCTGTGTTCAGAGAAGAGTTCAGTTTTTGGAAACAACCCTATATCATCATGGGTTAGTCAAAATTTTAATTGAGCATCATCTATCTAAATCAAATGATACATGGGATGATTTCTTAATAAGAAATCATTTTGAGGAAGCAAAAGAACTATCACCTGAACCACAGGCCACAAAGAGAAGTAGGAGATGGAGGACTCCCAAAGGTAAAATTGACAAACCGGTTCAAGAAAGCAGTGAAGAAGTCATTTTGGAGAAGTTGACTAGAATCAAGAGTCAACTCAAGGCAGAGAAGGTAATCAAGGAATCTGTTATAGAAAAAGGGGAGGGTTCCTCTCAACTTAGGAGAAGCCACAGATTAAAAGGAAAACTAAAGAAAACATCAATCAAACAAACAGGGGTAATCAATATTGAAGATGAAGAAACATCTATGGAAGAGTATGATGATGAAGATTTTTATGAAGGCACCCCTGAGATTGATCCTGCTCAACAGGAAATCTATGATTATGTGGAAACTTTAGAGAGAACAGCTTCAGAAAGAGAAGAGAGAACCCCCAGTCCTCCACTAACTAAAATTGATATATTGAGGAGGGATAGGTATGAGTTGGAAGTATTGAATAGACACATCAAAAATGAGAATGAAATTCTCAAAGATCAAATCAAGCTCAAGACTGACATGAACTCAACCTTATCCCTGCATATAGACAAAGTGGAGAGGACCAATGAGAAGATGAAGACAAGGAACAAAAAGTTGATCAGAGCACTCACAAACCTCAGGTTCAAACTTGTGATCAGGAAACCCAGAAGGCCTCTAGCATTCAGACAAAGGAGAAGAAGAGGATTAGATGTCCTTGCAGAAGCCTCAGAATTCATAGGATAATTTGCATGAGGACATGCAAAGAGACAGCAGTGGGGGTATGTTGAGCCTCAAATTTGTACTTTCCTTCACCTCATTTTACCTCATTTTCCCTTGTCCTTTTCTATTTTAAACCCGATTGATCAATAAAAATAGTTAAAATTACTTCTAGAATGGTTTACATGACTGACTTGTTGAATTTTGTGATTGTTGCCATTGTTAAGCATTTTGACCGGAACTAGCTGCAGAATGCAGGCATTCTGTAGCTAACCGGCGATTCTGCAGCTACCTTTATGTTTGAGCATGTTCCAGGTGGCCTCTTGAGGAAAAAATCATATGGGAATGATCCACGTCGTGCCTACATGGTGCATTGCTCGTCGTGGAAGAGGGAATGGATTCTGGGTACGGTTATGCACGTGTGAACACATTTGTGAAGGAAGACTTCTACTAGGACTGTCACAGTCCAGGTGTCTTTTCTCTTTTACGCAGCCACCTCAAAGACTCCTAAGATGATTTGGATTAGGAAGACATCATTCCTAAATTATTGTAATTATTGTTACTTGCATTTACTTTATAAACTCTTGAGTAGGCCGAGAGCTTAGTTAGAAAATTTTGTATTAGATTTGCTGCTAGATTTTGTGAAAACTCTGTGTTACGTCTTTGAAGACACAGAGCATTATGTTCAAACTATTGCATCGTTAATGGAGCAGACAAAATTATCTTGAAGGCGTGATTTAATTTGGAGTTGAATGTCGTCAAGTGGTAGAGGGCCCCTGCCCCTTGCACGGATTTCTTTTGCGTAAACTAGATAAGTTTTCCTAGATGTCTTTACGTTCTGCATTTGAATTGGTAGTTGTTTTGTTTTATCTACTGTGGTCGTACTCATTCTAGTTCTTCCATAAGAAGACACTCTTCCAACAGACTAAAATGATGAATGTTTAATGACTATGGTATTGTAGGATAGGAGTTAAATTTGCATTTGTTTTTAACTAGCTACTGTAGTCATATTCGTTCCATTTCTTCCACAAGAAGACACTTTTCCAATAAATTAAAATGATGAATGTTTAATGACTATGGTACTGTAGGATAGGAGTTGAATTTGTATTTGTTTTTAACTAGATACTGTAGTTATATTCATTCCAGTTCTTTCACAAGAAGACATTCTTCCAACATATCATAACAATGAATGATGAATAGCTATAGTAACATAGGAATTAGTTGTAGTTTTTAGTCTTCACTATCATAGTTGCACTTGTCCTAATCACTCTTCCACAAGAAGAAATTCTTCCAAGACATCCTTAAGAAGTTCAAGATATGACTGTGATGTGACAACTTAGTTTCATTTTGCATTTAATTCATGTCCAGCTACTTCGTTTCAAAGTTTGATGATGGCTTATGGTTTAACATTGTTCTAGTTTAGAAGCATCTTAAGCTCATGTTTAAATCAATTCATTGCACTCATATCTCATAGTCACACTGTCACCCTTTGCACAGTAGATCACTTTAGTTGATAGGATTCCTAAGACAGCCTTCATTATTTACAAATATCTTTTTGTTCTGAAAACCACCAGTGATCCATAACCTTAGGAACAGAAGATAACATCATTACAAGGTCTGAAATATCTCTGCAAATTCCTCACCATAAACAAAGCTCTTCCTCAACAGAACTACCCTGAAAAGAAACCAATAACTCTTGGAGAATAGACTCTGACCTTCAATTGAAATTGCAGAATAGAACTAGGAATTAGTTATGAAATAGATGAGCTTAGAATAGAATGTTGCATCATGATTAATTTCTAACTGTCTAAGTTAGAAAACTTGCATATTTAAGTGATCATTTCTCAAAGTCTAGTTTGTGTCATTTGTTTAAAAAGTCATCATCAAGCTCTTGTTTCTATTCAGTCATAGTTTAGATGTTGCTTCAGTGTTTTTGATTACATTTTCCATTCCATACATTAGGCTCAACTGTGTTCTTGACCACCAATTTCTTTTCATTAGTTTTCTAGACATTTCCATTGTAAACACAAAACTTCAAAAGACCAAAAACATCATAAATCAACATAAAAGACCAAAACATCACAAAACACTACACACAACGCACTAAGAAACAAGCACCTAGGTACATATGGTACATTTCACTTCAACAGTTTACAAATCCTGGTTGACAATTAAATGAACTGAGTTTAGGAGACTAGATTGGGCCCAACACTGAGCCAAGAGATCATGCTTCAATACCACTGTAATATTCCTTTTTCTCAGGATTGATCATAAATCATGCATGAAAAACGCATTTCCAGCAACATATAAAATAAAACAGCGAAATCATCACTTGAATCCCATGGATACATCTATGAAGCATTTAAATACAATAATATATCAAAAATAAATGGAACTAGGTGGGTTAAACAGACCTCCCACACTAGTGTAGCCGGAAAAGGTGAAAAACACCAAGACTGCAAAATGCCGGAGCAGCTGCTCAAGGGACTACGCAGTCTAAGAGAGGTTTTACACATAAAATAATAGGAGAAAAATAGATCTAATCATTTATTTATAAATAATTCTTAGATAAAAATATCTAATCTCCTATACAAAATACAAGATAATTCGGCAAGGGTTTCTTGTCAAACACTCTATATATAAAATGTGATATTTAGAAAATGACTGAATAATCACTGCAACACTAAAGTACATGAGTGTAGAATGTTGAAAGATGTTTTATCTGATTTAGAACCCCCAATTTCTTCCTCCCATGAAAGGATGAATCTCTCAATCACAAGGAAACACTGCAACGAAGCCACCAAACCATGCAATGAACACTGCCTCTAAAATAATGCACTCCATAGCAGAAAAAATGCTGGGAGGGTATGAGAAATGTGTGGTATGATACCAAAGATCTGAAATAAGCTCTGGATCTCTCCAAACATATATCTCAAGTGGAGGAAACCTCCCTCCAATGAGAAACTAGCTCAGAAGCCGGGATTCCAATCCCTTCCACTGCTGCACCCAACAACACTGCACAATATCCAGAAAAGTTGTGCGGATGTAGATGGCTGAAGCTTGGCCTAAAAAAATGATGTGGAATGATGAATAAAAACTCTCCCAATGAGCTACTCAAAGGAAAGAGGTGGGATTCCCGCCCGGGAACACCCAGTGCTAAACAACACTGCAACTTTGCTAAGCAGCAAAGCAACAACAATTATTGGCAGCCAAGAATAATAATAATCTACAACATGATGAATAATTCTGCCATCCTCTTCCTTATATAAGATGTTAGTTTTCTTTCCCTTGGCCCACTCACTTAGGTTTCTTTTAACCCAAGTTACATTTCCCTCCAAAATTGGGTTATCCATCTGTTGACAATATGATGCAGAGTGTTGTCCTTGATGGCAACCCACTGAATGAAGATGAAGACATGAGACTGTTGACATGTGTTGTCCTTGATGGAAATCCACCTGATGAAGTTAGTCTTGACCTAATGGACTTGGTAAATGATGTAAATCTAATATGAAATGATGTTTGTTAGCAATATGATGTTGAGTGTTGTCCTTGAATGGAAACCCACTTGATGAAGATGATGGAAACTTACTTGATGAAGTTGTGCTGGATAGAATATGTCTTGATGAACTAAATCTGATGTATCTACAGTGAGTACAGAAGGCAATGAAGAAAGGAATTCAGCATGTGCTAAATCTATGGTGAAAAGAGTATGTCTCAAGGCATACGCGGATATGTCTAGGAGAAGTCGCGTATGCACGCGGGAAACAACGTGCAAAGTCGCGTATGGGAAAAAGCGCTCATAAAGTGCAAAACCAGGGGTAACCACCATGGTATTGACCCATTGTATTGGGTAATGATTCATCTAAATGACCCCGTCCAGGAATACCATCGGAAGTAATGTGGTTTTGGCTCATGGTATTGATAAAGGGTAAACCTATATAAAGAGAAGAAACTCATTGTGAAAATCATGAGTGTGGGTGCAAGATGTCTGAGCTTGAATGAATACTTCTCTCTGAAGGATATCTGAATGGAAAGGGTTACAGTTGAATGATAGATCTGAATTTATGATGCACCAATGATGAAGAAGGGGATCTAGATCTGAAATGTACTTGTATTTGCTAGATTTGTTTATGGAATGATTAGATCTGAGATGAGGCGAACATCTGTCTGAAGTAAAGGGTAAAAATCTGTGTGATGTATCTGTTCTGAAGAATTGCAATGACCTAAATGTCTGAAGAACCATACGCTTGTTTGCCGCAGAGGAAGCGCGTATATACGCGGCTTCGTTGAAGAGAAAGCGCGTATGCGCAATGAAATTAGATCTGTAATATGTACAGAAGTATACGCTGGTTTATGTGAACGGAAGCGCGTATATACGCGACATCAGTGAAAGGAAAGCACGTATGCAAACTAGGGTTTGCTGAAGTCTATGGTAAGAAATGTTTGATCTGTTTTGCTGGTCTACTGATATCTGTCAGTGAGTTATATGTATCAGTTTCATGTTTGACTATGCTTAAAAGTATGGAGTGGGTCCAGTCTGAAAATATGATGAAACGTGGCCTGCAAGTGGTGTCCTAAAGGAAGCTTTGGATCCAGTGTGAAAATTGATGAAACGTGGTCCATAGAGTTGCTGAGGGTTGTAGCCTTCAGTCAGGGGGTTGTAGCTCCCTTCCAGGTGAGGCTGGTAAACGAGAGCAGGGGGTCGTAGCTCCCTTCCAGGAGAGGCTGGTAAACGAGTCCGGGGGTTGGAGCTCCCTTCCAGGAGAGGCTGGTAAACGAGCGCAGGTGGGTGCCTGCGTGCTGGTAGGAGTCTGCACCAGCACATATGTTGTAAGATGTTTTCTCTATAATAAAATATTGAAGGCTGAGCAACTGCAATGGTGGTTTTCTCCCGACTTGGGTTTCCACCTAAAATCCTGGTGTTCATGTGTGATGCTTATGTGTGATGGTTTATTCTATTCTTACTGCACATGTTTACTATTTATAGAACATCTAATGAATGAATGATGGAATGATATAAGTGAAGAATTAAAGGCATAATTAGATCTCTGTTTATACGCGAGTTTTATGAAGGATATTCGCGTGTATACGCTAGTTGGCTTCATCAAATTAGCGTATGGGTTTTAGAGCATGAAAAAGTAAAAAGTTTTAGTTTTCCCTAAATACTGATTCACCCCCCCTCTCAGTATTTTTCCCAACACCATCCTAGGATTCCTCCTCCATTAAAACTGCGTTGTTGACTTGGTCAAAGCAGCTTCATTTTATCTTTGTTCACACATGGAGGTGTCTTATTGAGCTAGAAAGAGTGTCTCCTTTCACACTTGGAATATTTTTATCCTCCTTAGGAGACTTATGGGATTTTCTACCCATTTATTTACTGGCTACAGCTACTGCTAACTCTAATGTTCCATTTAGCTGGGAAGCTAAAATTTTGGAACATTACATAAGAAGACAAGGACAAAGAAAATTTTCATCTACTTCCTCATTAATATGATCATCATTCCATTATTTAAAGCCTTGAATTGAAGGAGAGTCTGCCACCAACTCTGTTCTGTCTATCCATTCTTCTAAAAACATAAGCCAAAAATCTGCAAACAACTTAACAGATCTGACACGAAAACTTTCAATCCACCGTTTACATTTTCCTTGAAATGAATCATAGAATGATATGTTGAAAAAATCTTCATGTTTGACTCTAATAAGCTCAATAAAGTCACATAAATCTAATATATGCTTCAAAGTCAAACTCAAATCTTCTTCATTGAATTTTGGACCATTCCTTAAAAAATATGCATCCTTGGGAAAATGATTTGGGAAACCACGAATTCCTGAAAAATATATACATGCATACCTTGAAATAAAAATGACAACATCTGAGCTCTTCATATGTCCAGTGGAATAACCATGAATCTATGAATTTTGAATTCTTCAACAATGGAGTCGCCAAGGTAGTTGCAGCCTTGAACAGATTCTGAGCTCCTGCTACCTTCAAGAGTTCAGCTTCATAATTTTCGGGAGATGTATATCTTCAGACTCTTGGTAGATGCAACAAAATGTTATCAAAAAATTGGACCTGATAGGCTACTTGATCAGTCAACTTCATGTAACTATTTCAAACCTAATCTTTTTACTGAGGCTTACCCTTCTCAGCCTGAGAGGGCTCTCTCAAGGGTTAATGATTTGGATAAAAGTATAGATGGCTAACTCTATGTAGGGTAATAAATAGATAAATGATAGAGATAGGTTGAGAATCACATCAACAAGTACACATTGGGCTTATGGAGTAAAAATAGTTTTAGTAACCAATGGATCTACTTAACATGGAATTTGAGGCATATCAGAGTTTTAGTCAAGAAATAACACACATGAAACTGTAAAAACATAGTCAGTTCAACTATGTAGGAAGTCAGAGCATCTAAAGATGAATTCTGAGTAATATAGATAAACACCACTACAATAGGATAATAAGAGATGCAAATTGAATAGGAACACGCCAAAAATCCTTCTAAATCCCAAGTTGGTTAAGTAGAAACTCTCTGTATTAGCTGAAAACCAGTCAATTACAACAAGCACCTTCTTTTGCTAAAATGTCCAACCCTTTGCTAATTAGACCCAATTGCCTTTAATTGACCATTTAAAACATGAGATGATCTCATATTAGGCTATATACATTTAATTTATAACTCTTGACACCTTGCATAACCGTAAAACATCAAATTTATGACAAACATACACCTATCCTACTTGACAATCCTATTTCAATTAGGACTCAAACTCTTCATTACTATCTTTAACAACCTCATCCTAAAAAATTTAACTATTTGAAATTACATTATTTTCCAAATGTATCATCACATGGTCGAATTTTGATGGTGAGCTTCAATTCTTCATGACCACTTTGCTAACCTCCACAAAAGCAGGAAACCAAACCCTGTTTTTTAGGCATAAGATTCTTTTCCTTCTTTGAACATTTTGACCATAATTTTAACTTTATTTCATGGTCATTGGCTGTTGGAGATTATGTTAACATGTATCATCACTCATCCCTAGCCTCCAGCTGTCCAAAAACCATTGCAAAACTTGCTCAAAAGGCTATAATTTATGGCGCTACGAAAACACAACAGTTTCGTAGCGCCCTTTGTAGCTCTGCCATTTCAACATTTTTTTCTTCAAAAACTTGGTTCTTTCCTTATGAAAAAATTTAATCATCCTTCAATACATCTTCCATAAAAATTACAGCTCTTAACTCATCCTTTAACCCCTTGAAAGATGATCAAAAGTAGAAAAAAAGGAAGCTACAACAGTTTCGTAGTGCTTTTCTTCTTTTTTACACTAGATGTGCTACGAAACTGCTGAGTATGCAGTTTTGTCAAAAATATTGCCAAGTGAAAAGTGTTATTGCCCAAAAATTCAAAATATTACTTATCTCATCATATAAAAACCACAGCAACCATATACTAATTTCATTTTAGCTTTTTTGAGGCATTTCTTCTTCATTTGCAATAGGTTGGCCTATTGGTTTTCCTGTTTTTTTTTGAAAAATAGGTCTTGTGATAGATCCTATATCTACTACTCCATGATTGTATTTTTAGAAACTGAAGGATTTTTTTGTAGGAAATTATGTCTTGAATAAAAACCTCTCTTGGTTTTGTGAAACATATCTCCTGCTATCCAGAAACGGCCTTTGAAAAACATGTGTAAAACAGGAAAACTCTGTTTTTGAAAATAGGGCTTCAAAGAAAGCCTTGTATCTCCCAACTGATAATACCTCTAAGAAACGTGAGAGAGGTTATTGTTATTTGATATGTTTTTGAAAATAACCTCTCTTAGTTTCTTAAAATACCTTTTTTTTTACTCATAAAACTCCTTTGAAGTTGACTGCTCAAAACCAGAAAACATAGTTTTGCTTCATATTGCGCTACGAAACGACAGCGCTTTCGTAGCACAAAACGACTTTTTTGAACTAGTGGCACTACGAAAGTAAGGTTTCTTG
Organism: Pinus albicaulis; assembly: GCA_034641835.2. NCBI lineage: Eukaryota > Viridiplantae > Streptophyta > Pinopsida > Pinales > Pinaceae > Pinus > Pinus albicaulis. The sequence goes on from CM076578.1 coordinate 1,688,457,653, forward strand.
GTTAATTGGACAGTTTTGATGAAAAAACTTAGGGAAATGAAATTAATGATGAAATTATGAATGACTTGACATGAAAAACCTTTAAAATGAATTTATTTAACACTAAGGAAGGTTCAAACCTAAAAATCTAATACTCCCTTTTGGTCAAATTCAAGAAATGACTTCTAAGACCCTATTTTGACCCATGATAATAAAAAAACTTGACACAATGATGTTTGAATTTTTTTTGGGTGATAACACATAGCATTTGTGAAACTATTCAAATTGATTCATCTTCATTTACTGCAAGCTGGGAAACTCGTGCTTTAATTAGCTCATCTGATCATCATTCTTTCTTTTATAACTATCATTCGTTTTATCATCCTCCCACTAGTATATGAAATGTCATTTTTTTTACATCCTTCGATCTTCATCATTCAACATATCATTTTTCGGATTTTTGTCGAGCGGTTGAGGCACTTCAGCCTTCGCTAATGGTTATGTCAGGTTGTTATGAAACCAACTCACAAATTATAACAAAAGATAGATCAATGAATTAGAAATCAGCCTCTTCGAGGGGGAAACCTCCTTTACATTACATAAATGAACAATTCTTGGATGATGCAAATGAAAAAATTTCCTTTATATATATCAGAGTCCAATGGGTCATAGTATAATCCTAGCCGACATAACAATAACAATGTAAGGGCACAAAAATAACAATAGTGGGCTTCAATGGGGCATAATAATAACAATATGGGGACTACATGGGAACATGAATAACAATAAGGGGGCTATTGTAACAATAAAAATAAGGGGATACACTAGTATTATAGGGACCTAACATGACCCTCTCCTTCAAACAAGTGTTTTCCTCAACGCTTTATTATTTCTGGATGCTTCTGTATAAAAATATTATCCTCCTATGTGGAATCTTCAGCGGGTAAGTTCTTCCATTTGCTGAGATACTCTGAAATTGATTGATTTCGTAGTTGTTGAGTTCTTCTTTCCGTGACTAATTCAGGTTCCAATATGATTTTTCCTTCCTTATCAAGTTCTAGAAATATTGTTTGAACTGGGAGTTTGTCACCTATAACCTTCTTTAAGCATGAAACATGGAAAACTGGGTGCACTCGGGAAGATCCAGGAAACTCCAATTTGTATTCCATAGTAACAATATTTTGCAACACCTTGTAAGGACCATAATAATTTAGCGATAATTTATTATACTTAGTAGCTTGCTTGAGGGACAGTGGTTTGTATGGTTGTAGCCGTAAAAATACCTAGTCACCTACATCAAAACTTCTTTCACTGCAATGTTTATTTTCCTGTTGTTTCATTTGATTCTGCACCAAAGTTAGTTTATCCTTTAAGAGTTGGAGAACTTGTTGATGCTCGATGTGATATTCCACCGCTTTATCATCCATATTAGCTTTCATTTCATCCTTCAAACCATCCACCTTAGCCTCCATGTCTACTTTTAAACCATCTATGTCATCTTTGGTTTCTCTTATTGAGATCGAAATTTTTTGCACTTGGTACCATAATTTTTATATATCATATTGCAATTCTTCCTCTTCATGCATCATAGTAGAGTTTTATGATGGCTTAATGGGTGTATAATTATTTTTGGGAGGCATTATAGAACCCAATACTGATAAAAATGCTTCAATATGCCCTTGGAATCACTTCAAACTGATTTTTTAAACAAAGGTTATGAAATTAAAAAAAAATAAACACACGTTTTTTTCTTTTGAGGAGCTCGATATTGAAATTGATGTATCTCTATGATTTCAGATCCCCAAGATTTAAAATTCAGTCCTATATTGGCCCTCTTAGTCTTCTTTCCAATACATGTTGAGAATGCAGAAAAATGATGGAGCTTGGTGAAATGAAGTCGCCTTCACCAAGTGGGCCCGCAGGCGAATTCTGGCGCAAAGTCTATTTTTAGACTATGTCTATTTTTAGACATATGGAGCATGGTTCGGGGATTCCAGTTTGAGATTATTGGAGCATTGGTCATGTTGGTAAAAATAGATGAGACTCTATTTTTTAGGTCGAAGAGGTCGAAGGCTATTTTTAGATTGCCTCTCCTAAAAATAGGGAAGTCAAATATTATTTACCCTTAATAATATTTGGACTCTAAACAGTAGTTTACTCTCTTGGAGCACTTCAGTTCGAGCTACAGAAGTGGCTCATGCATCTGACAGAGGAATTACGCTATTCCCAAAGGTTTGATGGCATCATGCATGGTTGACTTCAGTTAGGACTTCAGTGGCAGAAGTTTGGTGGAGTTAATGAGACAGCTAGTGGAGTTGTGTTCTGTTTATTTTAGTTGAACTAGTTGAGATTAGTTTAATTAGCTAATCAATTAGTTATGAGTGGAGTGAATTAAATATTATTTAATTCATTAATTAATAACTCATTATTCAACTCAAGAACACATCAGTTCACTACAGTGCATGATCAGTTCAGTGGAGACCAGTGAAAGAGGTAGATGAAAGGGTGGAGTTAGCTATCAGTTGTGACTATACTGTTGCTATTTGCAACACACGGATAGGTGGAGTAAGCCCATGAGGATTGCGCAGTTCAGGCTGGTGGTTTATCTATATAAAGAGGCCATCCCATAGCATTGAAACACGCAATAGAGGCAAGGCAATTGGCGGTGAGTTTTGAACCAGTAACCTGTTCAAAACTGAGCTAGATTGTGAGTAACTGTATGAGAAAGTACTGAATACTTGTGAGGAGTATTGTACTGAGTTTGTTACTTGATTTCTCCATTATAATATACACAATAGCTGCGGGGTTTTCAGCTATAAGCTTTCCCCATACATACTGTGTTAATGTGTATGATGATTTGATGTGTTATCGCTTGATTTTATTTCCGCATGTGTGATGATCTGAGTTAAGTTGAATGGAAGAGATTATGTGTTGTGTATGAAGTTCAAATAGTATGTGACCAGGATAGTCTCAGTGGATAATTAATTATTATTCAGTAAATTTCTACATGGTATCGGAGCTATTGAAGCAGAGATTGATCATCACAGTGATTACAAACTTATTTCGGTAGACAGAGTCTGCATGCGGGCCAGGTAGCCTCCGGATTCATCTTTCTTCGGAAAGTGAAAGGTCTGGTAAATGCCCCTTGCAGTCAATCTTTGTGCTAGAAATAATTTGTTCTCACAGATCTAGAGCGGTTGAGCTTTGAGGTGGAATTTGAAATTTTGCAGCAGTTTTGTTTTCTTGGTGCCAGTGTTGAAAATGTCTTTCAACGGTTTGCGACTCGAATATGCTCTTGAAGGCAGTTCGAATTATGTTGCATGGAAGGATCGCATGGAAGCAGTATTAGAAGATAATGGAATGAAGGAGTTCGTAGATACGGATGTCCAAAAGCCCACTGATCCTGCTGAAGTCGAAGCATGGCAAAAGAAGATGGCGAAGTGTCGAAGGATCCTGTTGGAGGGCGTCAAGGATCATATTGTATCCAGCCTGCATGGAAAGGCTACTCCATATTTAATGTGGAAAGCTTTGACGGATCTATTCCAGAGTAAGAGCAACCAAAGGAAGCTGGCGCTCAAAGATAAGCTCGGGAACATCAAGATGGAGAAGGGCGACAGTATCGCCAAATACCTCACGAAGTTCACTCAGTGCAGAGATGAGCTGGGAAGTGTGGGGGTGGCTGTCAAAGTTTCACTGATTGCATGCTTGGTTTCAAGTGTGATGGGATCGGTGTGGTTCTTGGACAACGGTGCGTCATTCCATATGACGGGATATCGAGAGTTGTTCTCAGATCTGGAGGACAAAGATTTGGGTGTGCACATCGAGATGGGCGATGATGGTAGATACAGTGCGACTGGTATCGGTACCATATCCTTTCAGAGGGAGTCTGGTAAACCCTTTGTATTGAGGGATGTCATGCATGTACCTGGATTGAAGAAGAACTTGATCTCTGTGGCGATGTTGGAGGACAAGGGGTATGATGTGGTCTTTAGCGAAGGAAAAGCCTTCCTGCGCAGTAAGACTACTGGAGAGACCCGGAAGATAGGGGTTCGAACCAAGAACCTTTATCAGTTGCAGGTAGATGGCTGCGCAACTATGGCATGCAAGGCGGGAGAAGTGGTGAGCCGGGATGATGAGGGCGAACTGTGGCACAGGAGATTGGGCCACCTTCACCATGGAGCTTTGAAGATTCTGCAGCAGATTTCTACTAGGATTCCTAAGGGCACCCTTGCGCAGTCAGATCAGTGCAAGGGGTGTACTTTAGGGAAGTATGTGAAAGCCACCTTTCACGAGAAGGATAGTCGCGCCACGATGATCCTTGAGAGAGTTCACACAGACGTGTGTGGTCCTTTCTCAGTTGCTTCGACAGCAAAGCAAAGGTATTATGTGATCTTTGTTGATGATTTCTCTCGAAAGTGCTGGATCTTCTTCATGCAGAAGAAGAGAGATACATTCGCGAAGTTCTGTGAGTTTAAAGCATTGGTCGAGAAGGAGTCGGGGAAGAAGGTGATTGCTCTAAGGAGTGATAACGGTGGTGAATTCATCTCGGCTGAATTCAAGGAGTTCTGCAGCGCAGAAGGGATTCGGAGAGAGCTCATCGCACCCCATAACCCACAGCAGAACGGGGTGGCTGAGCGGAAGAACAGAACGATCGTGGGTGCTGCACGGGCGATGTTGCATGATCGGGGCCTACCCCTTCACTTGTGGGCTGAGGCATGCAATACAACAGTGTATGTGCAGAACCGTTGTCCTCACAAGGTTCTTGGCATGAGTACACCGGAGGAGGCTTATTCTGGCAAGAGGCCTGATATTTCCCATTTGCGGATTTTTGGTTCTCCTGTCTACATGCATGTGACGAAGGATGTGAGAAGGAAGCTGGATCCAACTGCTAAGGTTGGAATATTTGTAGGGTACACTGATACACCTCACAACTATCGGGTATATTTGTCAGACAGTCGCAAGACTGTTGTGCGACGGGATATAAAATTTCAGGAGGAGAAAGCCATGCAGTGTTCGCTTGAGAGGGAGCTACACTTGCATGCAGATGAGGAGCTGTTAGTTCCTAAGGAAGAGCTTCCGGATGTGGATCAGCCACAAGAGGAGGTTCAGGAGGTGGAAGAAACCACCCATGCAGCGCCAACCATCAGAGGGCGCATGCGCACTACAAAAGCTGAGCGACTGGCTCGGGATGCAGAGAAGGTTGTAGGACCACCTACAACACAGCGCAGACAGAGACAGTCACCGGATTGGTACACTGGATACATGGCTCTTGTGAGTCAATGTGTCGTGATGGAGCCATCCTCTTTTGAGGAAGCTGTGGAGGAACCCGCATAGGTTGATGCCATGATCGAAGAATATGATTCGATTGTCAGGAACAGTGCATGGGAGATTGTCCCAATACCAGTGGGGAAATCAGTGGTGGGTTCGCGATGGATCTACAAGGTGAAGCAGGCGACTGACGGGAGTGTGGAGAAGTACATGGCGAGATTTTTCACCCATGGCTTTTCACAGATCGAGGGGATCGATTATGAGGAGACTTTTGCACCTGTCGCAAGGTACTCTTCCATACGGACGATCTTTGCTCTCTCAGTACAGATGGGGTGGCACATTCATCAGATGGATGTGAAGACTGCATTCCTCAATGGAGTTATTGAGGAAGAGGTGTACATAGAGTAGCCTGAAGGTTTCGAGATCTTCAGCAGTGAGTCGCATGTGTGCCGACTCAAGAGAGCACTGTACGGGCTGAAACAAGCACCTCGTGCTTGGTACACTCGGATAGACAACTACTTCACCGGGCTTGGATTCTCCAAGAGTGAGGCGGATCCTAACCTGTACCAGATTGTGGTGGAGGGGAAGCTGTTGATCATCGTACTGTATGTAGATGATCTAATTTTGACTGGCGATGAGCAGTTGATACTTTCATGCAAGGAGGATCTTGCATGAGAGTTTGAGATGAAGGACTTGGGCATCCTTCATTATTTCCTGGGATTGGAGATTTGGCAGCGCAGCGGAGGACTGTTTGTTTCTCAGGGCAAGTATGCCCGGGAGATTTTGGAGAGGTTCAACATGCAAGGCTGCAAGCTTGTTGACACTCCTCTTCCTGGTGGTTGGAGGAAGGAGGATGCTACTTTAGCAGAGGTAGTGGATGCCACTGTCTATTGACGATTGGTGGGGTCGCTTATGTATCTGGTCAATACACGACCCGATATATGCTATGCAGTTAACCAGCTTTCGCAAGCTATGGTTAAGCCTACCAAGCTCTTTTGGAAGGCTGGCAAGCATGTATTGCGCTATATCAGAGGCACATCGGGATATGGTCTATGGTACAGACAGGAGGATGGAGCGAAGCTTTCTGGCTTCACTGATGCAGATTGGGCAGGGAGTCCAACGAACCGGAAGAGCACTTCTGGAGGAGTTTTCAGCATTGGGTTGACAGCAGTTTCCTGGTACAACAGGAAGCAGAGATCCGTGGCACTCAGTTCAGCAGAGGCCGAGTACATGGCAGCTAGCTTGGCTGCATGCGAGGCTATTTGGATGAGGAAGATCCTCGCGGGATTGTTCAGGTTGCATTTGGAGCCTACAGTGATCTACTGTGATAACCAGAGTTTCATTAAACTCTCGGCTAATCCAGTATTTCATGATAGGTCCAAACACATCGACATCAGGTACCATCATATCAGAGATTGTGTTCAGCGGAGAATCATGATGCTTTCACATGTTCCCACGGAGGATCAGGATGCCGACATCCTGACGAAGGCGCTCACCAGGAGCAAGTTCGAATTCCACAGAGGCAGGATAGGGGTTGCAGATAATCCATATCTTGCTGAGAGGGAGTGTTGAGAATGCGGCAAGATGATGGAGCTTGGTGAAATGAAGTCGCCTTCACCAAGTGGGCCCGCAGGCGAATTCTGGCGCAAAGTCTATTTTTAGACTATGTCTATTTTTAGACATATGGAGCATGGTTCGGGGATTCCAGTTTGAGATTCTTGGAGCATTGGTCATGTTGGTAAAAATAGATGAGACTCTATTTTTAGGTCGAAGAGGTCGAAGGCTATTTTTAGACTGCCTCTCCTAAAAATAGGGAAGTCAAATATTATTTACCCTTAATAATATTTGGACTCTAAACTTCAATTTACTCTCTTGGAGCACTTCAGTTCGAGCTACAGAAGTGGCTCATGCATCTGACAGAGGAATTACGCTATTCCCAAGGGTTTGATGGCATCATGCATGGTTGACTTCAGTTAGGACTTCAGTGGCAGAAGTTTGGTGGAGTTAATGAGACATCTAGTGGAGTTGTGTTCTGTTTATTTTAGTTGAACTAGTTGAGATTAGTTTAACTAGCTAATCAATTAGTTATGAGTGGAGTGAATTAAATATTATTTAATTCATTAATTAGTAACTCATTATTCAACTCAAGAACACATCAGTTCACTACAGTGCATGATCAGTTCAGTGGAGACAAGTGAAAGAGATAGATGAAAGGGTGGAGTTAGCTATCAGTTGTGACTATACTGTTGCTATTTGCAACACACAGATAGGTGGAGTAAGCCCATGAGGATTGCGTAGTTCAGGCTAGTGGTTTATCTATATAAAGAGGCCATCCCATAGCATTGAGACACACAATAGAGAAAAGGCAATTGGCGGTGAGTTTTGAACCAGTAACCTGTTCAAAACTGAGCTAGATTGTGAGTAACTGTATGAGAAAGTACTGAGTACTTGTGAGGAGTATTGTACTGAGTTTGTTACTTGATTTCTCCATTATAATATACACAATAGATGTGGGGTTTTCAGCTATAAGCTTTCCCCATACATACTGTGTTAATGTGTATGATGATTTGATGTGTTATCGCTTGATTTTATTTCCGCATGTGTGATGATCTGAGTTAAGTTGAGTGGAAGAGATTATGTGTTGTGTATGAAGTTCAAATAGTATGTGACCAGGATAGTCTCGGTGGATAATTAATTATTATTCAGTAAATTTCTACAATACCATAGGTCAAACCTTATTTGGATTATGGTTTTCAAACCTTTGTGGTTTTTGTTGATTGTAGAATCAGGATTATCCACAGTATCATAAAACGATTGTCGACGTTTCGAATCCCAATGGGGATCCATCTTCAGGACGAGAAAAATTCCCAATCTCCCACAATGACATCTTATTTGCATTCTTCAAGACAAATTTATGCCCAATCTCCCACAATGACCTAATTATGGATTGTTTCAGTAGAGAAAACTTGTACGACATGCCCTGTGTCACTGTTTTGTCATTTCGTTCTGAAATCTATACACAAGAAAATAAAGTCCATTCACTTTTGGCTACTTTTTACATAATTTGAATCCGATGCTCAAAGAGAAAGTTATGGCGATTTTACCAAGGTCACCTTTTTGAGATTAAATTATGGAGCCTACAAAAACCCTAACTTACTAAGATCATATCTCTGAAAATATAGTGCACAAATATCTGAAATTTTTACACGACATTCCTCAGGATTTAGGCTCAAATGGGTTTTTTTTAGCATTTGAAACTTCACAGAAAAAATTTTATAGCGAAAATTACACGATGTCTTGTTTGCAGAAATGAAACCCTAGAATCCAAAGCTCTGATACCAAATGTTATGAAACCAACTCACAAAATAGAAGAAAAGGTAGATCAACAACTTAGAAATTAGCCTCTTCGAGGGGGAAAACTCTTTTAAATTACATAAATGAGCAATTCTTGGATGATACAAATGACACAACCTCCTTTCTATATATAGGAGTCCAATGGGTCACAATATAATCCTAGCCGACATAACAATAACAATGTAAGGTCACAACAATAAAAATAGTGGGCTTCTATGGGGCACAATAATAACAATATGGGGACTACATGGGCACAACAATAAAAATAAGGGGGCTATACTAACAATAACAATAAGGGGATACACTAGTATTATAGGGACCTAACTCAGGTCCTCACTGTCTCGACATGACTGCTGAATATGATCATATCCATTTTCCCTCATAAGATCCTCATCGTAATCCCACTCCTATAATTGAAAAGTCATATTTTCAAAGATTTCAAGGTTTTCAAGAGGATCATCATGATTTTTTTGATCCATCGCTGAATCGTTGGAGTAGTTTTAACTGGCAAGCTTAGTTGCAAATAAAAAGTTGCAATCTTTCCTCGTTCTTGATAAGAAGTTCGGTGCAGATGGAGACTCATCTACGAGAAGTTTCCAAGGTTTGTATGATTATGCTTTCCATCGGAGAGGCAAGAATGTGAATTGGATTAAATTAGTGGTTGTGACACATATTATTTCCCACAGACAAGACCTTCAAAATTTTGTGCAAGCTATTCAAGTTTTTATCTTTTCCGTTGCATGTTACTTTATATATGTTTTAATCGATCACATATTTGTGATTGCAGGTTGGGAATGACTATAGTGGCTACATTGGGAATTCCATTATACATGGCACCAACCTTCTAGCTAGTTAGGTTAGGAGTAGGTCTTGTTGCATTGTAGTTTACTTGCACATCCATCCTACATTCGTTTCTTGTAGTTTGTCTTGTGTTTTCTAGTTTTGATTTCACATCATGTTTTTCTTTAGCCATTTTATGTTTTGTGCTTTAGTTTTTATTTTTTGTTTTATTGTGTATTTTCTTTCTTTTCTATCGGTAAAGCCTTGTATGAAGATGCTATGTTGGCCCAAAATGGAATGTCGCAATATAGAAAAGGACTTTGTGACACCACAACATTTATCTAACTCTCTGTCCTTCTTTATTTTATGGGTTACATCTTTTGGTCGATGATGTTCTGATGGAAAATATGATCCTTGCATTAATAAATCCTTGTCTCGAACCATGAACTCCTTGTCTATTCTGGAAACCTCATGCCTGCGCTCGGTTTCATGTTTCGGTTTTTTCAAGTGGATCTAATAAATTAGAGAAGGACAAGGGGAAAAAATAAAAGAACAAACCAATATCAGAGGTCTCATATATTCTTCTCTGCAGGGACAACCTCTCCTGCTCTCAATAAGTTAGGATCCCTCTTCCGCCCATAAATAAATAAGTGTCAATGCACAATCCTCTTAAATAAATAAATAACTGTGAAAGAAGAGAAAGGATTCTTGCGTAAAGAGGTGAAGAAAGAAACACTGCTGAGGTAATGTCCAGGATCGCTGGTAGCGAATCAATGCTTTTGTCCCATAAGTGAATCCGTCGGGATATTGTCTAGTCTTGCTGGTAGCGGAGCAACAACGGATATGAAAAACTATACTCTAAAAATATAAAGCTCATGAACTTAATTAGCCTATCCTAATTCAAAAATTCTGTGATTGATGATCTTATGCTTGTGTTAAATCGAGTAAAGGAATGAAAGGGACTATGTTTATACACGAGGTAAGTGGGGAAACAATGGTAAAATGAACGATGAATCAATACTTTCTGAAGAACTAGACCCTGCATGAAATAATTGACTAAGGCAGATACATTGGAGTTCTACCAGTGTGTTTTCAATGTTGCCATTGCGACAAACACCCTCCAAAATTTTTCTTATACTCTAATTTTGGAGCCCACCATGGATCTTGTGATTGTCATTCCATAGTCACTTTTTAGTCAGTTGATAATTTTTGAGCTCCCTCATGGATTGGAAGTGTTGAAGTCACTTTCACATACATTATTAGTCTGTAATAAGTTCATGAGAGCATTCTTCTACATAATATTGGACAAGAATAGCACATTCCATTAGGACTCTTTTTGTGCAATGTCCAATCCACGTCGATAGTTAGTGCACACTAAAAATGACAATTTCTCACATTCTAGTTGCGTTCGTACTTCCATTTCGGTGATTTTTTCAAACTATTTCTTTCACGATTGTTGTTTTGATGATTTGGTTCTCACTTTCACTTGCATTTACTCTAATTAGTGTTTTTTTCATGTTACCTTTGCTATGGCATGTGTTACTTTCATTTTCGTCCACATATCGTAAGAGTCATTCACACTTTAGCAATTATCATATTTTCACATGTTAGTTGTCGCACAATGTATCCATTCCTTTTTTGGTGGTTTCAAGGGGTTATATTTGTGTGAATGAGTTTTTATAACCATGTGAACATAAGTCACACTCATTTCCAAAGTTTTAAGCATTGTTGCACAAGTGTCTTCACAGTCGTCGCAAAGTATATCTTTAGTGTCGCACTTGTCGTGAAGTCATCAAAAGGTTATCGCATTGAGGGAAATATGTTGTCAATGTGTTTAGATGATGTTGATCAACGGTTTTCATTGATGTCAACACAAGCAGCACCAGGGGATAAACCAATATTGCATGGGAATTTTGACCTACCAAATTAATATATTCCGGGTCAATAATTCTTTTGATGGTTTCTACTTGTCGAGATGTTTCCGTTGATATATGGCACACCATGTAATTCTTCACGATTTGAGAGATATTCATGTTTGAAGTTTGTACCCCCAGTTAGTGGGCTAAAATCCGATGGGGTTGGGGCATGGGTCGTTGAAAAGTCATAATTAATATTTTTTAAGCTCCTAATATCCCTCCCACATTCACTTGTTGAAGCCCCTCTCAGCTTAAGCATTCATACAAAATTGTGATCTTCATTTCCTCCTTATGCATGGGATTTGGCCATCTGAAACAGGTCATCGTGGCATTTTAGCTCTAACGTTTGTTATACGAAGGCTCAGAAGCTGAAATTTTTATGAGGTGAAGCTGAAATCTTGAGGAAGCTGCAGTAAAAATTTCAGATCAAAGTGCGTAATATTTTTGGATATGTGATCTGTGGAATTAAGGGTTTTTGCAGGCTCCTGAATTCATCTCAAATAAGTGACCTTGGTAAAATCGTCATAACTATTTCTCTGAGTATCGGATTGGAATTCCATAAAAAATGACAGATAGTGCAAAGTATGTAGTTTTCTCTCTATCAATGTTAGAGGCAAATGAAGAAACAGTGACATGTGGCATGCCATACAAGTGTGCTCTGCTGAAACAGTCCATAATTAGGGCAGTGTGAGAAATTGGGTATAAATCTCTCTTGAAGAATCCAAATTGGGTCAGACCTATGGAATTGGAGAGAAGGCTCAGAGGACTACTACATGACCGCAAATCAGATATTGAGGATCTTAAATAACAGAGATACACCAGATTCAATATCGAGCTCCCAGAAGGAAAGAAAAAGCTAGATCATGTGTTGTAAAGGATTGCAAAGGACCAGAATTTCTACGACAGAAAAGAAAAACAAGGTGTAGAAGAGGGTATCATGACAAGAGCAACAACCAAGGTGCATAACAGCAGCAATAATTTCATCATATGAAGTCTTCAAGTGGACAACACTGCATACAATCATTGTAAAGGTATCATTGTACTTATTCATTGTAAATACATTATTGTACAAATTGTACTAGTGTCTATTTTCCAAGGGTTGAAGAGGCAGTGTTGGGAGGTCTAGGATCATCATTAGGTGGTTGTGTCAAAGTTTGGGTTATGGTCTAGTATATCTTCTTCTTCTACATCATTCTATATCATTGTAAAGTGGACCATTTTCCCTGGTACGAGAGTCCGTTCTTCTTTTATTCTTCTATAGGGTGGTAGGGTGGTGCTAGGGTGAGTTGTAGCTCATTGGGTGTTGGGGCATCCGTTCAGTGACTACTGAAGAATCTCGGGCGTTGGAGCGTCCATCCAGTGGGAGCTGGAGAAGAATGCTTTTCTAGATTCTAGGAAGTTGGAGCTTTATTTTCAATTGGAGTTGAAAATAATTATTAGAAAATAATTAGGTGGTTTTTTTCCCGGAGTGGGTTTCCACCTTAAAAACTATGTGCATTTGTGTTCCTCTTGTTTGCTATTATCATTGTAAAAACACTGATAATAATTGAAGATTAACTAATGCTCTAATTGAAAGAAATACTGATTCACCCCCCTCTCATTATTTCCAACAGATGATCTAAGTTGTTGTGTCATCAAAGTGTTTCAAGTGTGTGATCACATTCAAATCATATCATTGTTCACATCAATATATTCGGTCCCACACTTCACCAATTTTCATAATTTCCCCAACAACCGAGCCTCATATGAACTTCCTAAACTATGCATTGCGTAGTTCTAACCCTCAAGCGGCATCCTTGCCCCTTGACACTATGCAATGCATAATTCCTACTTTCTAATACTACGCACTTCGCAATTTCAGTGCTCAAGCCTGACCTTGCCTCCTAGAATTGTCCAATTCATCTTCCCAGCTTGACCTCAATTGTGCATTCCATAATATCTAGGCTCAATCTCATCCCTTGAGATACTGAGCAACATAAATGCACAATGGAATAGCCTCCTTTGCCTCCCATAACTTCACATTTCTCCCAAGTAGTGAAAAACCCCACAACTGAGCTCACTGAGTCTTGAAACTATGCAGCTTGTCTCCCCAGTCATATTCGAACTATGCACTGCGAAGTATAAAGGCTCAAGCCTCATCCTTGAGATCTTGAACTATGCAATTGCACAATCAATTTGGCTCATCTTCCCTCTAGAGTTGCACAATTAATTGAATCAATGAAAAATCCCTCATCCTGTCACCCTAATCTCTAAAAATGCACAATATTTTCCCTTAGTCAAGCCTTAACTACACATTGCATAGTATTATAACCTAATATCCACCCCTAGCTACCTGAGTTTCACAACTGCACAGTCACTAAGCCTATCCCTTAACCTACCAGCCAATTCTGACTCAGTCAGTGGAGCATCATGCACCATCTTAGACTAGGGGTTTATCAGACTGATGTGTTAAAAAATTAAATATTATAGATCAATGAAGCACATAAAATATGTAGAAAACACAAGCACAAAAAACACATAAAACTAGAGACATAGATATACATGGTTCACCCAGTTTGGGATACATCCACCCCAAATAGCCAATCCTTCCTTTCTATTATCCAACAAAATGAAGAGACACAACCTACAACAGATCTGCTGTAATAACCTATATTCTCTCTCACAGTCTCCCTATCTGTTTCTCACTCTGAGAATACACATACCATACATAGCTGCAATACAATACCCTCATACAAGCGAGGGGGGTGCCTTCTAGGGAAAAAAACCCTAAACTAAACATAACTTCTACTGTCAGATCATCTGCCTAATGAATGACCCAGATTGACTATAAATTACTATACTTTTACAAGGCAATTTTACATCTATTTTTAGCTTCGGGGGTGCTCCCCCCAAAATCCTCTGCCAGGGGGGGCTCCATGAAGTCACAACCACCCTCGCTGGACCCCCCAGGAAGCATTTAATTATGGATTAAGGTACAGGGGTCCAACGCTGTGATACAAAATAAACAAGATAATCAGGCTCCACACCCAACAATCTCCCACTTGGAGACTGATTGTAGCAACTGCACCGCTGCTTCATTTGCTGGACAATAAATCCTCTTTAGACCTGGTTGTTTCTCATCTTCATTATCATCCTTGAAGACTGATTGAAAATGAAAATAATATCAGTTTCTCCCTAGTTACAACATTTGTTAGTATATCTGCAGGATTCTGGCTAGTGTGTATCTTTTCCAACTTCAACTGTCCATCTTCCAATACTGACCGTATGAAATGGTACTTGAGCTGTATGTGTTTAGTCCTGGAATGAAATGCTGAGTTCTTTGCAAGATGAATGGCACTTTGGCTATCAATATATAACATGCCCATATCACGCTTCTTACCCAATTCATTCATAAAACTTTGTAACCAAATCATTTCTTTACTAGCCTCTGTAGCAGCAACATACTCTGCTTCTATTGTTGAAAGTGCAACAACACTTTAGATTTTTGAAACCCAACTGACAGCTGTTCCACCTAAAGTAAATAAATATCTTGTAGTGCTTCTCCTGTTATCTCTGTCACCTGCCATATATGCATCAACATATCCCTGTAGAGAAATGTTTGAACCACTAGCTTGATTTGTGGTACCTCTCAAATATCTGAGAATCCATTTCACTACCATCCAATGTTCTTTTCCTGGATTGTTCATGTACCTGCTTACAAATCCCATTGCATGTGCAATATCAGACCTTGTGCAGACCATTGGATACATTAAGCTTCCAACTGCTGATGCATATGGAACTTTAGACATATAATCCATTTCTTCTTGGGTCTTGGGGAAAATCTCCTCACTAAGTTTGAAATGGCTAGAAAAAGGTGTACTAACTGGTTTTTCATTCTACATATTAAATATTTTCAACACCTTTTGTATGTACTCGTTCTGAGACAGTGTTGATTTATGATTTTTCCTGTCTCTAGTTATTCTCATACCAAGGATTTGTTTTGCAGCTCCCAAATCCTTCATTGCGAATGAATTTGCCAATTTTCTTTTGAGCACAATTATTTCTAGAATGTTAGACCCTGCAACAAGCATGTCATCTACATACAATAACAATATAATATAGCTGCAATCATTTTGCCTTTTCAGATAAACACAATGATCAGAGTGACACCTAGTATAACCTTGTTCAGACATAAACTTGTCAAATTTTAGATCCCACTGCCTTGGAGCCTGTTTTAAGCCATACAAGCTCTTCTTTAGCTTGCACACTAATTTTTCTTTCCCTTTGACCTCATATCCTTCTGGTTTCTCCATATAGATCTCTTCCCCCAAATCTCCATGGAGAAATGCTGTCTTTACATCTAACTGTTCAAGATGTAAATCTTCCGCTGCTACAAGACTTAAAATAGTTCTGATTGAAGTCATCTTAACAACAGGAGAAAATATTTCATCAAAATCAATACCTTTCTTTTGTGCAAATCCCTTCACCACAAATCTAGCTCGGTACCTCTGTTTTCCTCCATCTTCTTCCTTCAGCCTGTAAACCCATTTATTCTGCAATGTATTTTTACCTGCAGGCCACCTGACTAAGTCCCAAGTTTGGTTATGCATTAAGGAGTCCATCTCTTCTTCCATGGCTAGCTCCCACTTCTTCCTGCTTTCAACCTGCATTTCTTATTCATAACATTCGGGTTCACTAGAATCAGTCAACAATAAATAATATAATGACGGAGAGTATCATTCAGGGGGTCTACTTATCCTGGTAGATCTTCTAACACCACTTTCAAGTGTTTGAGGTTCCTGTTGTTGTTGTGGTGGTTACTATTGTTGTTGATTATTATTATTTTCAAGCACCTTTACTTTTTCTGTGATCTCATCATGAACTGTGTATTCTTTGTTTTCTTTTTCCTGTTTCTTTTCCTACAACTGATTCTTATACAAGACCTTTACATTGAATATTACATCTCTGCTCCTAATGATTTTGTGATTTTCATAAACATATAAGCGATAACCAAAATCATTAACACCATATCCAATAAAGGTACATTTATTTTATTTTTCCTCAATATTTGTTCTTTTTTCTTTATTAATATGGACAAAGGCCTCATAGCCAAAAGGCTTTAAAAAAGAGTAGTTTACCTTTTTACCTGTCCATGCTTCCTCTGGAATACCACCATCCAAGGAATTTTAAGGCCCTCTGTTTATTAGATAAACAACAGTGTCTACAACATCCGCCCAGAATTGTAAAGGAAATCATGCATGCAATCTCATGCACCTTGCACGCTCCATGATTGTTCTGTTCATTCTTTCTGACACACCATTTCTTGTGGTGTTCTTGGAACTGTCTTATCTCTGGGAATTCCATGCTCTGAATAGTACCTATCAAACTCCTTGCTGTAATATTCACCTCCATTGTCTGATCTAAGACACTTCAACTTCTTTCCTATCTCAATCTCAACCAAAGCTTTCCATTTCTTGAAAATATCAAATACATCAGATTTATTCTGAATACAATAAATCCATGTTTTTCTAGTTGCATCATCAATAAAATTAACATAATAACGAGAGCCACCAAGAGATGATACCTGAGCAGGTCCCCATACATCTGTATGCACAAGCTCTAATTTTTCGCTCTTCTTTTATTTACCAACTCTTAGAAATTTGACTCTCTTATGTTTTCCATAAATGCAGTCTTCACAGAAATCCAAATCAACATTCTTCAAACCCAGCAACAAATTTCTTGAGTGAAGAATCTTCATCCCCTTCTCACTCATGTGTCCGAGCCTATGATGCCATAATGCTGCATATACTCCTTTGGAAGTTAAAGCATTAACAGAGTTATACATACCATTGCATAAATACAATGTACCAACCTTTTCGCCTTTTGCTATTACTAGGGCTCCTTTGGTGACCTTCCAAATTTTATCTATGAAAGTTGTCACACAACCTTCACTGCCTAACTGCCCTGTTGAAATCAGATTTTTCTTCAGATCTGGAACATGACTTACCTCCTTTAATAACCATTGGTTTCCATTTTGTTGTTTTATAAGAAATTTACCCATTCCAACAATTTTACAGGGTTTATCATCACCCAAACGGACTTGTCCAAAATCTCCTTGAACATAGTCACGAAAATATTTCTTATCAGGTGTGGCATGGAATGAGGATCCCGAATCTACAACCCAAGAATTGATAACATTTTCGAAAGAAAGAATCAAAGCATCTTGTAACACATCACTTGTCACATTTTCTTCATGATTGTTTTCTTGTCAGGCATCTCCTTCTTTTCCCTTTCGAGATCTACAGTATTTCTTTAGGTGTCCTTTCTTTCCACATTTCTAGCACACTATCCCTGATCTGGACTTGGATCTGCCTTTCCTTGATTTACTACGATATCCCTGTTACAGGTCAAAATACCTCCTCATCAGCTCAGAGGGGAAGACAAATATGGAAGAAGTACAAAGACCTAAGTTAAACCTATTTCTGCCAGGGTAACACATATATAGAATAGAACAAGAGTCTCCTTCTACAAATGCAAATGCATACGTTGTCGCCCACCTGGAATTTGTGTGGCACCCGGTGTTGATCATGGCATTTCTTGTACTTGGCATTGGCTCATTCCAATATATCATGAACCTATTCGTGGATGTGTTGAATGCGCTCGATGAAGCTACTTGCTTTGTCAAATTCAGACTGGACATGAGCTTAATCAGTCTGAGCAGCTGCAAATGGTATGGATACATCAATAGGACATAGTGGCTTGAATCCCAAGCCCACCTGAAAGGGGCTATGGCTGATTTAACTGTGGAGAGACCGATTATAACTATGTTGTACATATGCGAGGCTCTCGTCCCATGTGCGTGGATGCTTTGAGTTGTACATGCACAGAATGTGTACAATCATTCTGTTGACGACCTCTGTCTGGCCATCTGTTTGGGGATGGAAAGCTGTGGACTTGGTGAGCTTGGTATCCAACATCGACCAGAGGCTGGACCAAAATGTGCTGAGGAACCTGCTATCTCGATCTGATATGATAGACCGTGGGATCCCAAAGTGCACCCACACTCGTTCAAAGAAGAGTTTAGCAGTGGCTTCTGCTGTGATATTCTTCTTACAGGCCGCCATGATGGCCATCTTCGAGAATCTATCAACGACCACGAAAACACAGTCATTTCCATTCTTAGTAGAAGGCAGGCCCGACATGTAATCCATGGAGATGGATTCCCACGGTCGACTAGGGGTAGGTAGTGGAGTATATAGGCCTTGCTTCTTGATGGTCGGTTTGGCAATGGCACAAGCAGTGCAGGATCTGATGTGCTTCTCGACATCCTTTCGAAGGTTCGGCCAATAGAAATACTTCTGTAGTATTGCTACTGTTTTCTCGACCCCGAAATGCCCAGCTACTCGACTGTAGTGTGCTTCCCATATCATCTTGGCACGCTCGCTTGAAGGAACACAAAGGTGTCCCAGGTGACATAAAAGTGCATCTTGGAGGTGAAAATTTGGAACTTGCGTGCCCCCCAAGAGTGCCTTGTAAGTGTGGCCGAACTCTGGGTCACTCTCATAGAGAAGCGGCCAATCAGAAGTCTCGTGCCCACAAGAGTTGAGCACGGTGGTGAGCGCCACGATCGGTGGTCGGCTGAGGCAGTCTGCAACATTATTGGTGCTGCCCTTCTTGTACTTGATGTTCAAATGAAACTGTTGCAGATATGTGGACCACTTCTGATGGCGATCATTCTGCAACTTCCCTTGTGTCTGTATGAACTGCAGGGGTCGGTGGTCTGTGTGGATGATTGTTTCCTTCCCCAAAATGTAATGCTTCCATTATCGACATGCTTGCACAATGGAATACATTTCTTTGTCATAGGTGGGATACTTGCGAACTGTCTCAGACAATGTCTCACTGTGATATGCCACTGGATGTCCCTGTTGAGTAAGAACTGCCCCAATAGCATATTCAGAGGCATCTGTCTCGATCTCAAATGGCTGCTGCAAGTCTGGTAAGGTGAGCACTGGGGCAGAACAGAGGCGATTTTTCAATTCTTTGAACGCCTTCTGTTGAGGTTTTGACCAAAAGAATTTTGCTCTCGCTCCTCCTTTGGTGACTTGACTCAAGGGCCAAGTGATATGAGAGAATCCCAACACGAATCTACGGTAGAAATTAGCAAGACCCAGAAAGCTACGAAGCTCTGTTATAGTAGTCGGGGCTGGCCAATCCCGAATGACTTGGATCTTGGCCGGATCCACATGCACCCCCCTTTCATCAATAATGTATCCCAGATATTGAACCTGGGTCATGCCAAACGTGCACTTCTCCAAATTGGCACACAACTTGTGTTGCCGCAATGTTTGGAGGACTTGTCGGATGTGATGAAGGTGCTCTTCCCAAGTCTTGCTGAAGATCAGAATGTCATCCAAGTACACCACTATGAATGAGTTGGTGAATGGCCGCAAGATGTCGTCCATCATCCTCATGAAGGTTGCGGGAGCATTCGTCAACCCGAAAGGCATGACCAGCCATTTGAAAAGGCCTTCCTTGGCT
This sequence comes from Pinus albicaulis, assembly GCA_034641835.2. Classification (NCBI taxonomy): domain Eukaryota; kingdom Viridiplantae; phylum Streptophyta; class Pinopsida; order Pinales; family Pinaceae; genus Pinus; species Pinus albicaulis. The sequence goes on from CM076578.1 coordinate 1,688,477,470, forward strand.
TTGAAGGCAGTCTTCCACACATCGGAGGGTTCAATTGGTACCTGGTGATACCCAGACTTCAGGTCGATCTTGCTGAAATATTTTTCACCTTTGAGTTGGTCCATAAGGTCATCAATCCGTGGGATTGGGTACCTATTCTGGACAGTGATCTTGTTTAGCGCCCGATAGTCAATACAGAGTCTCCACGTCCCATCCTTCTTCTGTACCAACACGATCGGGCTCCCACAGGGCGATGAACTTGGTCTGATGTGACCTTTCTGCAACAGCTCCTGAATCTGCCTCTTGATTTCATCATTTTCCAGAACAGAGCGTCGATAGATCGGTCCATTGGGTAGCGGCGCACCTAGGGTCAGATCAATCGGGTGCTTGACCTGGCAGTGCAGAGGAACCCCTGTGGGTGAGGTGAAGATGTCCCCGTACTCCTCCACGACCTTATCCATTTGTTGTTATCGTGCAGAGGGGCCCTGTCTGGAGGTCGTGGCCACAGTCTTCTTCTTGCCCTGGGGGCGGATCATCAGGAAAACGAATTTCCTGGTTTGGGAAATGAGCTTACTGCATTGTTTTGCAGTAACTAAAGAGATAGTCGTAGGAGGTGGTACCTCTAGTATCCTGTACAACTTATTTCCCAAAGTAATAATAACAGCACGAGGTCGAGACTCATACACAACATGACGCTTCCACAAGTATGGTTGTCCTAATAATACATTAGAAACATCAATAGGAGCAACGTCACATAATACCTCATCCGTGAAGGGCTTGATGCTATATGGAAGGCGGCACTGCTGGCTGACGCGGAGATCTCGTCCTTGGTGAAGCCACCCGATGGTGTATGGATGTGGGTGAGCTGTGGTCGGCAAGCCCAACCGCTTCACGGCGTCTGCTGAAATGAGGTTCTTTTGGCTCCCATTGTCGACAATGAACCGTACAGGGGAGCCCTTTACCCACATCTGGGAGTGGAAGAGACGTTCCTCCTCCTCTGGATCTTCCGGTTCCTCCTTCTGGATCTTTGTAGTGGCAACAGTGGCATTGGGCTCCGCATCAATAATCTGTTTCCCTTTTCATTCCCCTTTTCAAGTTCTGATTCGGAGTCGGAGCATGCATCTGACTCAGAAGCCCTCATCTCGGCCACTAGCGACTGCTTGGCCCGACACTCACTTGTGTTGTGAGTGAAGCTCTTATGGAACTCACACCACTTTCCCGTGTCCTTCTTTGGCTTTACGGTGTTGTTCTTTTCTTGTGGCTTTGACGGGTTGTCTTTAGCCGCCATGCTCTGTCCTTTGTTCTTCGGTTTGGAAGCACCTTTTCCTTGCTTTTGATTCGCAGATCCAAAGTCTCGCTTCTTCTGTTTGAATTTCTGCTCAATCTTGGCAGCATACCGGTATGCCGTATCAAGCGAGGAGATGTCGAGGAACTCCATTTCCTCCTGAATGTATCTGTGCAGACAGCTGCGATACTTTAGCACCAAATGTTTCTCTGAATCTTTGATACCCAACTTTGTGCCCAGGGTATGGAACAGATTCGTCAGCTCGTGCACATCTTGATCCCTTTGTTGTCGCAGCGTGGTCCATTGTATGTACTTGTCCTCATAGCTCCCCACGGGATAGTACTGTTCCTTGACGGCATCTCTGAAAGAATTCCAAGTTGGTACAGCCGAGAACAGAGAGGGTTCTGTCTGGTCCTTGTTCTCACAGTAGGTTTCCCACCAGTCCTTAACATGGGGGGTAGCTTTGAGGAGTGCAAAAATAATCTTCTCCCGGTCTGAAAAGCCATGAACCGAGAAATATCCTTCTAACAGATTCAACCATCTATCTACGGCATTTGCATCTATTTGACCCTCAAATATGGGAATGTCAAAATTTACTTGTACCTTAAAAGGAGTCGCGCCTCCAGAGTGGCTGCTGGATGCAGATGCGCTGCCGGTGGGTAGCCGTTGAAGGATCTGAGCAAAGTTATCCATCATCGCGTTCCTTTGTTTTTCGAGGGCCTCCTCGAGCAATATTTTGATAGGATCTCCTGCTCCCTCATCTTTCTTTTCATCCCCCATGGGCGTCCGTCGAGGTTTGCGAGGCTGATCTGCAAAGGTTCCACCAGATCAAGCCCTAGCTCCTTATACCCCGACCTCGTTGGGGACATGCAAAGAAGGATCGAGAAAAAGCAGACCGCTCTGATACCACTGATCCGGATTTATGCATGAACGCAACAGAATAAACATATAACCATAAATACAGAGATGCAGCGGAAATAACACTTCATTTCATTAATATCAAAGAACTGAAATTTGCTTACAGACAGAATGGAAATAAAACTAGCTAGGGCATTGGTAGCTATCTCTGAGAAGAGATGTGGTGGCTACAGGCCTCTGAACTGAGTTACAATGAGGCTCGAGGGCCTATTTATTATTGAGAAACAATGGAGAACCCTCAACATCCCAAAAACCTAACCCTAGGAGATGAAGCGCCAAAACTATGGGCCCCGTTTGGGTAAATTGGTGTTTCAACTTCCCAGGGACGTAACTTTGGCATACTATCTCCGTTTGACGCACATGATACATCATTAGAAAGCTATGTCCAATGACTACAACTCTCGGGACGAATTTGATGATCAAATTCGTCGGTAGTCTTGTACCCAAAAAACGTCGTTTAGGGCCTCAAAACGGTTCCGGAAGTTCAGGACCCAAAAAACTGCTAAAAATAGTAAGTTATGCCGAAACTGAAAAACTGAAAGAGACAATGGTGGGGGCCCAAGTGGAAAAGGCGGGCGGCCACCAATATCCACCTGGATCAAAGTATCAAATACATTAGATTTATTCTGAATACAATAAATCCACGTTTTTCTAGTTGCATCATCAATAAAAGTAACATAATAACGAGAGCCACCAAGAGATGATACCTGAGTAGGTCCCCATACATTTGTGTGCACAAGCTCTAATTTTTCACTCTTCTTTTCTTTCCCAACTTTGAGAAATCTGACTCTCTTATGTTTTCCATAAATGCAATTATCACAAAAATCCAAATCAACATTCTTCAAACCCGGCAACAAATTTCTTGAGTGAAGAATCTTCATCCCCTTCTCACTCATGTCTCCGAGCCTATGATGCCATAATGCTGCATCAGCTCCTTTGGAAGTTAAAGAATTAACAGAGTTAGAAATACCATTGCAGAAATACAAGTACCAACCTTTTCGCCTTTTGCTATTACCAGGGCTCCTTTGGTGACCTTCCAAGTTTTATCTGTGAAAGTTGTCAAACAACCTTCACCACCTAACTGCCCTGTTGGAATCAGATTTTTCTTCAGATCTGGAACATGCCTTACCTCCTTTAGTAGCCATTGGTTTCCGTTCTATTTTTTTACAAGAAATTTACCCATTCCAACAATTTTACAGGGTTTATCATCACCCAAACGAACTTGTCCAAAATCTCCTTGAACATAGTTATGAAAATATTTTTTACCAGGTGTGGCATGGAATGAAGCCCCTGAATCTACAACCCAAGAATCAGTAACATTTTTGAAGGAAAGAATCAAATCATCTTGTAACACATCACCTGTCACATTTGCTTCATGATTGTTTTCTTGCTATGTGTCTCCTTCTTTTCCCTTTCGAGATCTACAGTCTTTCTTTAGGTGTCCTTTCTTTCTGCATTTCCAGCATACTATCCCCGATCTGGACTTGGATCTGCCTTTCCTTGATTTACTGCAATATCCCGAGCTCTTTCCTCTTTCCATTCTTCTTCCCCTGGACTCTGCACTCAAAGAATTACTCGATGTCTCAACGGAGCTTTTCCATCACATTTCCTCACTAAGGATAACACTGACAACATCATCAAACTTTAAAGTGCTAGATCCAGAGACATAGTTACTAATGGCCATAACTAAAGCATTCTAGTTTTCTGGAAATGAGCACAGAAATAATAGAGCTCTAACTTCATCATCAAATTTTACCCCTACAGAACTTAACTGACTGGTAACTGTATTAAAATCATTTAAATGGTCTGTAACAGATCCACCTTCTGACATCTTCATATTAAATAAATGTTTCATTAGAAATATCTTGTTTAAGGCCGAGGGTTTTTCATATAGTTTCACCAACTACTTAATCAAACCCTCTGTTGTTGTTTCCTTCGAAATATTGAAGGCTACCGATGCTGTGAGGCACAACCATATTGTTCTGAGTGCCTTTCTATCGAGAATCTCCCATTCTGCATTTTTCATAGTTGTCAGATTCTTTGTTTTTCCTCTCAATGGTAGGTACATATCTTTCTGATATAGATAATGTTCCATCTGTGTCTTCCACAGAGGGAATTTTTGGTCGTTAAATTTCTCGACCCTAAATTTACCATCTTCCACTATTGCTCCCACTCGAACCAGAAAACTCTTCTTTCCTGCGAGTTTCTCAGCCAAATAGACCTTCGGCTCTGATATTACTTGTTAGAAAATTAAATATTACACAGCAATGAAACACATAAAATATGCAGAAAACACAAGCACAAAAAACACATAAAACCAGAGAGACACAGATATACGTGGTTCACCTAGTTTGGGCTATGTCCACCCTGAACAACCAGTCCTTCCTTTCTATTATCTAGCAAAATGAAGAGACACAACCTACAACAGATCCACTGTAATATCCTCTGTTCTCTCTCACAGTCTCCATCTTTGTTTCTCGCTCCGAGAATACACATACCATAAACAATTGCAATACAATACCCTCATAAAAGTGAGGGGTTGCCTTCTAGGGAAAAAAACCCTAAACTAAACATAGCTTCTACTGTTAGATCATCCACCTAATGAATGACCCAGATTGACTATAAATTACTATACTTTTACAAGGAAATTTTACATATGTTCTTAGCTTCAGGGGCGCTACCCTCGAAACCTCCCACCAGGGGAGGGCTCCATAAAGTCATAGCTGCCCCCCCTGGACCCCCCAGGCAGCGTTTAAGGTACAAGGGTCCAATGTTGTGATACAAAATAAACAATATAATCAGGCTCCACATGCAACATCAAGTACCATCACTCTCAGAAGAAAATATGCTCTAGCCAATAATGTTCTATTGGTTGAAAACATGAATCACAATCTACTCAGTGTTGGAAAAATGTGTGATAAAGGACACACAATACTATTGAACTCCGCAAAATGTGAAATCAGGAAAGGTAAGTATGGTGAAATTGTGGCTATAGCAAGTCGAGCTCCAAATGAAATATATGTTCTGGATGAGGCAACTAAAGCATGTAGAATAGCTAAAGAGGATGATATAATATTTGGTAGCAATGATGATCGACTAAGTAAGAAGTTTGCTACAAAGATGCAAAGTGATTTCGTGATGTCTTTACTTGGTGAGCTGACATACTTCTTAAGGCTTCAAATATCTCAGAAAGAGAAAGGAATATTTATATGTCAAGCCAAGTACATCAAGGAAATTCTCAAGAAATTCAAAATGGAAGATTGCAAACCCATCATTACTCTGATGGTAACGAGCTGCAAATTGAGCATAGACGACTCATCTAAGGATGTGGATCAAAGGTTGTACAGATCTATTATTGGTAGTCTTCTATATGTAATAGCCTCTCGGCCAGATGTTATGCAAGCAATTGGACAAGTAGCAAGATTCCAAGCAACACCAAAATCATTACATATTAGATTTCATTATTCACGCCTTTACAGATGCAGATTGGGAAGGAAGCATTGATTATCATGAGATTACTCATGAAGCATTGGAATATCTTCACCAAAATCTTGGGATTCTCCCTAGTTCTCATTAGATTTTCCTTATTATGAATATAAAGGGGGGGGTGGAAGTGTTTACAGGTTTGCAAGATGGTTGTTTTTTTAGGGGGAGTGGAAGTGTGTAGAGTTCCGCAAGATGGTTGTGTGTTAGGGGGAGCTACCCTTTGCCATTGATGTCAAAGGGGGAGAGAATGTTGTAAGAAGAGGTGTCATGATTGTCGGGGGAGTACATGTGTTTCCATTAATTTCAAAGGGGGAGATTGTTGATCAATGGTTGTCATTGATGTCAACCCAAGCAACACCAGTGAGTACCCCAATATTGCATGGGAATTTTGACCCATAAAATTACTATATTCTAGGTTAAGAATTATTTTGATGGTTTCTACTTGTCGATATGTTTCTGTTGATATATGGCAACCACGTAATTCTTCACGGTTTGAGAGATACTCATGTTTGAAGTTTGTAACCCTAGTTAGTGGGTTAAAACCCCATGGGGTTGTGGCATGGGTCATTGAAAATTCATTATTAATATTTTTTTAAGCTCCTAAAATCCCTCCCATGTTCACCTATTGAAGGCCCTTTCAAACTGAGCATTTATATAAATTGTGATCCATATATGCTCCTTATGTAGGGATTTCGCTATCTGAAACAGGTAATCGTGGAATTTTCGCTCTAAATTTTTTTCTACAAAGGTGTAGAAGCTAAATTATGTGATGAAGCTGAAATCTTGAGGAAGCTTCTGTAAAAATTTCATACCAAGGTGCACAATAGTTTCAGAGATATGATCTGTGGAAGTCAGTGTTTTTGTAGGCTCATAAAATTCATCTCAAAGAAGTGACCTTGGGAAAATCGTCATAACTCTCTCTCTCTGAGTATTAGATTGGAATTTTGTAGAAAGTGGTAGATAGTGCATGGACTGTATTTTTTTCTCTTTCAATTTCGAAGCTAAATGAAGAAACAGTGGTACATGGCACGTCGTACAAGTTTGCTCTACTGAAATAATCCATAATTAGGGCATGTGAGAGATTGGGCATAACTCTCACTTGAAGAATACAAATTGGGTCAGACCTATGGCATTGGAAAGATGACTTGGAGGAATACTACAACACCAAAAATCACATATTGGGGATTTGAAATAACAGACATACACCAGATTCAATATCAAGATCCTAGAAGACAAGAAAAAAGCTAGATCATGTGTTATCAAGGGCTGCAAAGGACCATAATTTCTAGGGCAAAAAAGCAAAGCAAGGTGCAGCAAAGGGTAACATGGAAAGAGCAGCAACCAAGGCATTGAACAACAGTAAGAAGCTCATCACATGAATTCTTCAAGTGGGAAGCGCTGCATAGAGTCACTGTAAAGGTATCATTGTACCAAGTCATTGTAAATACATTATTGTAAAAATTGTACTAGTGTCTATCTGGCAAGAGTTGAAGAGGCAGTCTCGGGAGGTCTAGGATCATCATTGGCTGGTTGTGTCATAGTTGGGGTTATGCTCTAGCTTTTCTTCTTCTTCTACATAATTCTATATCATTGTAAAATGGACCATTTTCCCTGGTATGAGAGCCCATTCTTCTTTTATTCTTCTATAGGGTGGTAGGTTGGTGGTAGGGTGAGTTGTAGCTAATTCGGTGTTGGGGCATCCTTTCAGTTGACTACTGAAGAATCTCGAGCATTGGAGTTTCCATCTAGTGGGAGCTGGAAAAGAATTCTTTTCTAGATTCCAGGAATTTGGAGCTTTATTTTCAATTGGAGTTGAATATTAAAGAATTATTAGAAAAACATTAGGTGGTTTTCATCCCAGAGTGGTTTCCACCTTAAAAAATGTGTGCATTTGTGTTCCTTTTTTTTACTAGCTATCATTGTACAAACATTGATAACAATTGAAGATTAACCAATGCTATAATTGAAAGGAATACTCATTCACCCCCCCTCTCAATATTTCGAACAAATAGAGTGCTCGATTTTGAATATGATGCTTTAAGTCTATCCTTCTCTCTATTCATCTTAGATATAAGTTTAATCTTTTCACTTGAATTCAGAAAACCACCTAACAAAGTGAGAATAAATGGAATGACAAAGAAAGGCAAGGAAATTACCGAAATGTCCGCTGTTAAAGACACAGACATGTCTCCATTGTTCTCAGACAAGGCATGCAACAAGGATTGTGGCAGTTCTTCATGGGAAGTAATGTACCACCTTTTTGAGGAATAACAATGAGCAGATTTAATAAAAATAGCAACAAAATATGAAACAATTTCTTCAAAATTATCCTACTTTGACATTGCATGTTGATTTCTTCATAGAATAGCGACGAGACAACATTTTTTACCCTACAAAAATATAGTGAAATGGGTTATTGATAACCTTAATATAGCAGATATATCATTCAATAATTCTAAGCAGGGGAATATTGGTCCATCCACTGCAAAATATTTAAGGATAATGTATCATTTCCCCATGCCACAAAATAATCATGATAAATCTTTTGTCCACAGCTTTACAAAGAAGAACACAAACCTCATAAAAGTGACTAAGGGATGGAAAGAAGATCAAGGAAAGCTAAAGCAAGATAAATTTGGTATGTACCTGATATCAAAATTACCCTCCCCTTACTTTTATGCTGCTCAAATGCTATGTAGGTTATTTGTGAACCAGATAGAAAAAGGTTATCCATAGACTGGGTCCCTTTGATTGACGTAATCGTCAATTCCTCTATTATGAGTTGGGTGAGTATTTTGTCTCATAATTTGGCCAAAACCATCGTGGATTACAGAAGAAAAATATGTTTTTCAATACCTCCTTTCTACATGAGTGCATTCATTATGGAAGAAATTTTATTTTGTTCAAATTTTCCGATTATGGGATCGAAATGGATAAGCTAGGACCCCACTCGAATTCATAGTTACCATAGATCCCTTTGAGAATCCGATTTTCATTTACATTTCTATAAAATTTGCAATGGAGTAATGCTACCAATTCATCAGATTATATTTAATGAAAAGGCCTCTAGGATTTCTAAGGAAGCTAGCACAAATATTTTTTCAGTTGCTTGATGCTTTGATGAAAAAATTTCACTTATATCACATTTTTTGGGAGTTATTATTCCCCCCATGTTTTACCTTATTATGTCCCTCATAAATTCCTAGCCAGGGAAATTACCTACTGACTTCTAGTAAGCAGTGTGTCTAAACAACTCAAAGATGCCAAGAAGGCCATTTGGCCTAATTTCCCTTTACAATGTGATAGTTTTTCCCTTTTTGATATAGGTCATGCATTCAAAGAGATTTCAAATATCACTTTATTAAATTTGGTTCTGTTACCAAAGAGGCCATACGATCCTAATGATGTGGTTAAGAATTTCACCACTGAGCTTAAAATTAAACCATTCTTGAATGAGAAAGATATGTTTGATGATTTCTGTGAAGGTGTGGAGAAATTATCAGATGTATTCAAAATTGCATCTAGTCAGCACAGTGAAACAAATTTTTAGGCTTTTCAAACATATAGAAGTAAAAGGCTAGAAACAATCCCTTTGTAATTGTCATTTATTGAATATGTCGACAAGCCAATTCCCAGTATTAGTCTGGAAAATGAGGCTAAAGATATGCCAGAAAATGAATCTCAAGATAAATCAGATCATGAGTTATAACAATCACGACATCACTCTTAGAATTCAAATCACTCTAAAAATGAATCTGAGAGCATGAATGAGAGTCCTCAGAAAATAATCGAGAAGGTGATTAAAGGTATTGAGTTGCGAACTGAATGAGAATTTAATGGAGGTGAATCATCTTCTCAAGAAGTTCAACATATCCAAAATACAGCCAAGCAGGCAAATAAGCTTTAATCAGAAGATTTGATGAAAGAATGGGAGAATTTTTCTAAGACACTAGAATCACCACCACCACCAAATCCTAATGCTGATGAATCAACAAATTTCCAAACTCCAAAGAAGTCCCAGAATTTAGTGGAAAATCCAATGCCACTACAACAAGTACCAAAAATTCATGATCAAGAGATCATCCTAGCACACCCTAAGGAACAAATGTTTTTAAGGATTGAAGAGATTCCTCCACTTGATGTATTGTACAACCCGAATCATAAGGTTGTAGTTAAAAGAGGAAAGAGAACAAGAATTGGTGAATCAATTTCAAATATTATGGACGAATCTGTAGATGTTATATGAAAGGATCCTTTGGCTGATCCTATAGAGAATTTGACTAAATGATCGTAGTTCATAGGAGCATATGCTACTTCTATAATTAGCAAAGCTACAAAAGTTCAACTTCTACTTAAGTAGAGAGAAGACAAAGTTCGAGAGTTGGAGAAACTTATAGAACATGAAAATTCTAATTCCAGTAACCAGATTGAAATAAATATGTCTTAATTTTAAAAGGATTTTTAAAGACTAAAGTTAAAATATCAAGTGCATATCATAGAAAAAGAAATACAACTTGAAGCAACAATGGACAAATTGAAAATCTAGCCTCAAGTAGAGAAATTCATAAAACAAGCACTGGAAATAAATGCAAATTTAAAGTAACAACAAGAAACTTTTTTTCAAAAAATTTCAAACACCAGTTCTTACTGTGATACAAGAAAATTTATGATCCAACAAGTGGCTAACAGGAGGCTTGGATGTGAAAAGATTGAAAATAATGTTACTGAGTTCATTCAATGGGAAGTGTCTGTCGCAGGAAATAAAGTTGACCTCCGTAAGATAGATAAAATTCACATATATATTTTATTTAAAGATTTGGGAATGCAGTTGAGAAAGGCAAAAAAGGAAATGATGAAGGCATTAAACCTAGAAAATGAAATCATCGAATCTGTTAATGGCTAGTTACCTGAAATTTGAACTTATAAAGGAATCCACAACTGAAGTACTCCCAGAGCTTAACATATTAGAAGCACAGTGGAAGGATAATACATAAAAGTAGGTGGAAACTATTGAAAATATAGCTTAGCTTGATCAAGAAAATTATTGGAATTTTCTAATCAGACCATATCCTCAGTGCCTAACTCTATAGTAATTAATTGATTATACAAAGAAAACGTTGCTGACACTTTTGAATTCAGTTTTTAAGGGCCAGATCTGATCGAGAAGTACACAAAAAACTCAGCTAAAGCCAATGGTAGATATTTTTCATTTTAGATATTAGATCTGCAAAGAGGATCAACCCAAATAAGCATGTTGTTATTTTTATTTCCTAGATTGTATTTTAAGTTTACATCTTAGGAGGAAGGTTGTTTGAAACCTCCTCCTATTTTTATGTAATAATCTATTTTAAACATATTGTAGTTTAGTATTTAAACCCTTCTCATGCATTTAGAGAAGGATCCAGAAATTTGTCAAAAACATTTGAAAATATTTCACTTTTGTAAGTTTGTAAATGCCTCGATGAATTAATGGACCAAATTCTATTATATTTTGATATTAAAGTTGTTTAACTGAAGTTGCACTATTGTACTCTTTGAATTTATTTAATGTAAAGAGGAGCAGAAAACTACTATCGATTTGAATGAGTAGAACCTCGTATATATGGTATTTCTACACATTATATTAGGTTTTGCTTCTTGAATTGACAACCATCTTTTATTTTTATTATATATGGAATTTTTTTATCATAAATGAATGTTAAATGTAGTTTTTGTACTAATATTTGTTTATAGTGACTTATTTCATACATAATGAAACTTAAAATGAGATACACCTTTCACAATTATTTTGATTAAAATATTTTGTTAAAAAAATCAGTTTCACATAAATTTCATCTCTTTCAACTTTTTAATAATCTTCATTACCAATTGTTGAAAGATATATTTCTAGATCACATTAGAGAATGAATACTACCAGGTATATAGTAGAATAGATAGTTAATTATATGCATTGAAGATATCAATATCATTCTTCCATTCACACGTTATAAACAAACACACCCTCATAAACAATTATTTGGAAACTGGTCCCTTTATCCCTAGTCAGAGCCACCATACCAAACGGAAAAGGTCTTGCTCTAAGGTCTAGAATGGGTGGTTTTCCCCCATGTTGTCACAACAAAATTCTGAAGCTTCAACATTTTGGTGCTAGAAGGAGGGCGTGAATGTCTGTGAATGGAAAAAATATCTGATCAATCTAAAAGTCGATCTAAAAGTCACTCTCCCTCTAGATTTTCACCAACTTCTAGATCATTATCCATAACAAGATAATTAAGATCTGAACTTGCACATCCGTCTCCTATTTCTCCTAGTGAAACTCAACCAATACTATCTCCATATTTTCCCTAGAAGTAGAGTCTTTGAGAAGTTAGAAAGAGTATACATTTCTGCTGAAAAGCTTGAAACTTCTCAAAAATATGAAATTAGTGTTTCATATTCTTTACAGCCAAGATGAATTTTAACTCAATCAGAAACTCAAAAGACATGAATCCCTCCTTTTGAATCTCCTATTGGATTTTTCGAAAGAAAACTAAGAAGACTAAAATAGAGTCATCTGCTAGCAATATTCTCTTCAATAATCCACCCAATTCATATCCATTACTTCCATTCATTTCAACAACTTCAATTCCAACGATAAGTGTTAGCCTAACTAGTGCCAGTACTCAAACTACTTCACCTACAACTAGTTCTATCACTCAGCCTACCTCTTCTTCAACTTAAACTTCACTCATCACTTCCACCTAAGGCCCAATGGCTAGTCAACAACCTCCACTAAATGTAAAACCATGGAATAATCTAGGTGTTGTACATATGTCTGCACCTATTCACCCTCTTCCTAAATATCCTGAAATATGGTTACCTAAATTCAAACTGGATGATGGTCTTCCAGCTGAAGAGCATATTTATAATTATATGTTAGCCATAAATTTAAAAAAAGTAACCGAATAAGATTATGTAGATATATTATTTCCATACTCTAACAAGATCTGTAGCATCCTGGTATTTTTCATTACCTGATCGCTCTATAACTTGCTGGAATATGTTTGAAGAATAATTCTTGGCTAAGTTTGGATAACTACATCGCTTATCATTGATTTATGAATTCTTAAAGCTAAAACATGAGAGAAAATAAAATACTTCAATTCTACATTTAATAAAATACTCAATAAAATCCCCGCAACATCAATTCTTGGTGTTGAGGTCTAGATTGAGTGGTATATTTGTTCTCTCCCTTCGAAATATAGCCATATTTCTCGATAGAGAAAAATTAGCTACATTAGCAGAAAATATGAAGGAATCATTGTCTATTGAGAAACAAATTATAACTCTTGAAAGGAAGAATTTTCAAGAAAACAGGAAATCTAAAAAATTTTCTTTCAAAGATGAATCAAAGAAAATGCCATCAAAAGACCCCTTTGATGTAGAAGGTCTCCAGACATTACTAGATACCATGAAAAATGAAATGGTTGACATCAAAAAACAAGTTGCTAAAAGTTCCAGTACTAAGAAGACATTCAAGGCTTTCAAGAAAAATTAGTCTTCTAATTCTCAACCACCCAATATCATATCTAATGTTGAGTCTAATCAAGAGACAAGTGACGAGCAAGAAGAAGAAGAAGAAACTGAAATTTACGAAGAAGTAGAACTTAATGGAAAGTGGGATTTATCCTACCAAATGAAGAACATGAAGCTTTACCTATTAGTACAAGAAGCAAAGATTTCAATGATGCAACATAACCTACTCCAAAATTTAAAAAAATCAATTCCTGGTAAAATAGTAAGCAAGAGGTCTATATCTAAGGCTACACAAATTAATCTTGTTCTTTCAGATATTCCATCTACATAAAAGACAAAGGTAGTTTGACACCATTGAATAGAACATAGTAGAGGATATGAAAAATACCAGAGATAATGTCTCAATTCATGAACTTAATAAACTCAAGAAGCAGCAAAAGATTTACTTAGATAATTGAAGGCAGGTCTTGCTTCATCTATGTCTACTCCAGTAATAATTAAAGCTACTAATAGTATGGGTAAACATCCAACCCCTTCAACACAAATGGATGCTACAAATATTATTATGATAGGTGATCGATCCATCTCTCATACTCCCCCGTTTCTTTTAAATTATGAGATATTTAATAGAAATGTCCATAATTGTTTAATTGATTTAGGGGCTTCCTCTAATATCATGCCAAAGTCAGTTTGTGTAAATTGAACATAACTCCTCAAAAATTCTCTTGTTCATATAGTACAACTTGAAAGGACTTAAGTAGAGGTTATAGGAGAAATAAATTTTGTTTCAATTAGATTATAATCAGACCTGAAAGTGGCCCAAATAATTGATATCTTGGTAGCAAATATTGCTGAATTTTATGGTTTAGTGTTCAATAGAGACATGTCTAAGAATATCCATGGATATTTCAAAATAGATTGGTCACACCTGTGGTTTTCTTACAATGGAAAGCCAAAGCAAATTCGAGTAGACCGTGAGAAATTCATGAAACATACATTCACTGAACTTGAAGGAACCAATGAGCCAGTAGCATTCGATAATAATATTATTTGAATTTACTTGGTATAATCATTTCTTAGAAATTTTAATGCACATCAATCACCTTTGTTTGATAATGATGTTACCACCCAGATTGAAAATTATTTCCGAACAAATGATTCTAAATGTTAAAAAATTGTAAATAAACCCTTAGTAAAATATTTATTTTGGACACTTTATTTCGATGGTTCTAAACCATAAGATGATGTGCGAGCTGGCTATATTTTGATAAGCCCCGAAGGAGAAAATACTATGCTAGCCTACAGATTAGAATTCAAATGCACAAACAATACAATAGAATATTAAGCACTTACAGAAGGTTTGTATAAAGAAACTAGCCTTGGTATTAAACATCTGCAAGTATATGGAGATTCAGAAATAATCATTAAATAGGTAAGAAATATTATTCATTGTAACTCTAGACATCTCAAACCATATCAGTTATTAGTCCACAACTTGACTTCTCATTCCTTAGCTTTTAACATCTCCTCTACTCCTAGAATAAAAAATGATAGTGCAGATTTATTGGTCAACATAGTATCAAAATTGATACCATATCAAGAATTTAGTCCTAATAGGTTTTCTATTGAATTAATTTTTAGACCATCTATCCCTGATAATTTTACCAATTGGAGAGTTTTTAATTATTATTTTGATATCATAGAATTTATGACATCAGAAGTATTTTATGATGATCAAATTATAGATGAAAATGAACATGATTCCCAGATAAATAATGTAACACCCCTAGTTCATGTGTTTGAATTTCAAAACTAGACATTTGAACTTTAATCCTAAGGGGAGTGGACCCCAAAGGACAAGTATTTTGTGGATGTAATTAAATATTTAATTTGAGAAAATGAATTAAATAATTTTGTGCAGATTGACCAAAATGAGAATTATGAGATCTTTTTCTAAATCCATGAGGATGGATAAAAGCAAATACTTTCCCCACAATCTTTCAAAAATCCTTGAAAGAATTTCTAAATTAGATTTTGAGAAAAATCTAGTTCCCCAATGATGAGGAAAGTAGTTGGGAAGAGGTAAAAAAGCTGAAAAAGCTGGGGAAAAGCAGAAAGCAGCTTTAAAATTCCCTAAATAGGGAAGCCTAGGCAAACAGGAAGAAAAGCATCCTGATATTCTGGATGCAGAATTAGAAACAAGCTTTGGGGAACAACAGCTTAAATAAGTTGCTCCTAAACAGATTAGGGGTTGATCTATTCTTGGAGGGATCTTAGCTCAGGGGTGAATTCTGGAGAAAGAAGAATTCTAAGGTTGGGAGGACTGGTCAATTTCCAAAGTGGTATGCTCATAGAAATTAAGAATAGTAGAATATTTAATTGTGATGGAACCTACTAGAGTTATTTATGTATATTTGTTTTTTGTCTGAATTTTAAATACTGTTCCATACATTTACAGAGTTAAGAATGGAAGTAACCCTCTCATTTCTGCATAGTTGTAGGAACTAGAAAAATGAGGAGAAATCCCCCAGAACCTCTAAACCAGCCTTTAAGTTTAAATCTGGAGGATTATAGTACCTCATAATTCACAAATTTGTAACTTTAATCTGCTTCTGTGAGAAATGGAATACATTTAGTTTAGACTATAACGAAATTCCTAAACCTATAGACAGTAAGAAAGTAGATGTATAGAGGACAGAAGTATTCCTTTATTTAATTATTAAGTGAAGAGGAGAGAATTATAAAAAAAAAAAAAAATTCAGCAGCTGTACATTTCAAATTTTAGATATTTTGACATCTCCTTTAATAAGGATTGAATGGAAGAGTAGGTAATTGTAGTACTACCTATCTGTCTTAAATAGAAAAGAAATGAAACAAAAACATGACCAGCATCTTTAGAAAATAGCTATGAAAGGAGAGTTAAGTATGAAAGATATGGGAGTAACCCACAATAAAAAGGGACCCAATTGAAATACATGATGTAAAAAGTTAGAAGTGCGCGGAAAATTATAAAAAAAAATAGTACCTGTACAATGTACATATCTAAATAGATATATATATTGAAGAATGGAGTATACAAACATCATCGAGATATATATATATATATATATATATATATATATATATATATATATATATATATATATATATATATATATATATATATATATATATATATATATAGATATATATATATATAGATATATATATATATATATATAGATATATATAGATATATATATATATATATATATATATATATATATATATATATCAGTAAAGAAATTCAGTCTAAATAGGGATATATTGGGACTGTTCTATCATGACAACTAATTAGCAAAAGAAATTAGATGTATATAGTTACAGGGAACAATTAGATTGGCGTAAAAAGCTTTCCCAATGGAAATACAACTTCCCAAGAATCCTGAGAGTCTCCTGTAGGAGTCATACAAAATATATATAATAGATAGCCATTGTCAGATTTCCTTAAATGAGTCACTGTACATTTGAAAAAAATCTGGCTATAAAGAGACGTATATACATTGCAGTCATTAATATGATAAGCATTAGAAAGGATGAATAACTTATTATTCTTAAATCATATTAACTAACACACAACCAATAATTCAATGCGAGATAGCATGGGAAAATCCATAAATTAATAATCTGTAGCTTCTTAGAAATTATTATGGAAAAACAAAAATATCAGTGACGAAGAATAAATACGTTCGATATACAACCAACAAAATCTGAGCCTCTCGGACCAGGGTCTTGTAACAAAGACCATGTTCTCATTTCAGAATTTTAAACTATTCAAAGAGTAATAGCATACGACTGACAATCATTAATATTTTGTCTCTGACAGAGTCTAGAACTTCAATAGACACTGTTTAAAACCATAAGAAAGTTAATGATTCTGAATAAACGAGACGGAACAATGCAACGAGAGGATAGCTCCCCTCTTCCCATGTGTATACCAACCTGAAACACCAAGAGATGTGATAATTAGTGCCAAATGACATGAATTATCTTAGGGCTCGCCAAGAACGAAATTCGCATGGCGTCTACAATACCTATAGAAATACGTACGGGACAGTGAAAATTTGGTTAGGAAAACTAATAGAAGGAATTCTATTAAGAATGAAAGAAAATTTATACCAAGAAATAAATTACTACCTCACAAAGGAGATCCTCACTCTTTCCAATGGATTCTACCACTGAAATAGAGGTAGGATGTAAATAAATCGTAAACCATAAGGTAACAATAGAAAAACATTCCAACTAATAGCATAAGCAAATCGATTCTTACCTAAGGTAGGTATCACTCGCTGGATAGGAGATGCTTGAAATTAAACCGCCATCATTCAAGTGCCAAAGTGGAAGCAGGGTTATACCCTATCAAGAAACGCAGGTGTGTTGGTAACACGCATTGTTAGCCAGTCATCGAATGAAATCGAGAGGGTGGCGTAAAAATTGGAGGAAGAAGTCAATACATGTATATGGGCAAGAAAATACAACGCCAGTACTCTTTGTTAACAAGCAGACACAGAGAACGAAATGGCGTAATAAGACTCAGGTCAAATACTGTCAATTGAATGTATTATAATGCTCAGAATCCATAACAGAGTCAGAAGTTATCACACATAAAGCTTACAAGATTTTACCTGCCTTGGGAGGTGTTGGCAGAGGAATACAAGCTTGGAGTGTAGGAAGTCTTGCCTCTCCAGCACGCAGAGGCTCGACACCACGAGTAGCGAAAAAAAAACAAATGAGGGCCGAAAGAACAGTTTCAAAAATTGAGTGCACGAGTCATACCAAAATCCCAATTCGAAACCCTAATGGTACAAAGAAATCTCAGTCGTCCAAATGGAAAAATATCCATGGTGGGTCCATGGATCGAATGGATGGAAGTTGCAATTAAAACATTCGTTCGATATTAAATTTACCAGCTATCAATTGAAGTTCACGGCACCTTTGCTTGTGTCATATTGATTGCCTAGGTTCTAGAGTAGTCTGGCGTGGCAAGGATCAATGCAAAATTGGATCCATAATACACGAACGTGAATGCAATGAAATCCATTCCAAGTTAATAAAAATTAATAGAGAACCTTATACATGATGACGTGGAGAGTGGCATAACGTATCAATTCCAATACTACAAGAAATCGACCTAGCAAGGACGCCATACTTGGAAAATGAGGCGGACACATCTATCTTTTCATAAAATTCGACGTGCACAACATATACAATAAATATACGATGATGTTGACTCACACATTGTGAAAATCATGGCTCTAAGTTCATTAAATAGCCATAAGTTCGATAGGTGTATAGATTTAAGACAATTTGAAATAACTCAATTCAACATTCATTAGCATTGAGCCAACTACAATGGGTTTATAAGGTTAGGGTACAATTGTTGCCATGTTTGATGTGAATATATTATTCGAGCCCCAACATAAGCCTAATTAGTTAGGTTAATGCCAAACTAATGCAATAATATCAAAACGAATGTGAGATGTAAGTCGACAGGATTAACTGTTCATGGTAAGTGGGTTAGTGGTGAAAATCCACCAATCTTATAATACAAAGACCCTTCTTATTAATTGGATTTATTAATTTGATTTAATAGATGGGTATAATTAGATACAATAAATCATATTGGGGCAGAAATATGATGTAACAGGTAGCAATAGAAATTATCATATGATATACCTTGTTGTAATTATTCTTGGAATTTAGAATGCCAGGAAAAATATAAATAAATTTTGAGAGGTATAGGGGAGGTGTTACAAATAAATAACAAGATGAAAATCCAATAGCAAATTCTATTCTAAAACTTGAAGGTCTTTATGATTTGAAGGATAGGTTTAAAAAGGTTACTAATTCTAAAACTAAGAGTTCAACTTTGAGATTTGAGTTAGTAAATCTTGGAACTGATGATAAACCACAAAATGTCAGCTTAGGTCTTGGTTTATCTTCCGAAAGAAACAATATCATTATTAAGTTACTAAAAACATACAAAAGTGTTTTTCTTAGTATTGTACAGATCTTAAAACATATTATACTTCTCTTATTCAACATACAATTCCTATGATTTCATATGAGAAGCCAATACAACAGAAGTTGAGGAAAATTCATCCTGATCTTGAAATCGAAATGAAAATAGAGCTGAATAAGCTCATCAAAGAAAAGATCACCTTTCATGTTATACATTCAAAATGGGTATCAAATTTAGTTCCTGTCATGAAGAAAAATGGTGACATTAGGATTTTCATCGATTTCATAAATTTGAATAAAGCATGTCAGAAAGACAATTTTCCATTACCAACCATGGAACAAGTACTGAAAATTGTAGCTAGTTCTGAAGTTATGTCTTTTCTAGATGGTTTTTCAGGATATAACCAAGTCTTGGGACACCCAGATGACAGATTAAAGACCACGTTCAGGACTAAGTGAGGAACGTATGCATATCTAAGGATACCATTTGGGTTAATAAATGCAAGTGCCACTTTCCAAAGAGAAATGGACACAGCTTTTAAAGGAATAATTAATAAATAAGGGGTTATTTATCTAGATGATATTACAATCTTTTCTAGACAAATAACCAATCATGTAAATTACCTAAAGAAAGACTTTGAACAATGTAAAAAGTATGGGATCTCACTTAACACAAAGAAGTCATATTTTTGTTTATATGAAGGTAAAATTTTAGGATTCATTGTGTCTCAAAAAGGTATCTACATTGATCTTGAAAGAATCAAAGAAATTAAAATGATTCCTTCCCCTCATAATAAGAAAACCATGTAGTGATTCCTAGGAAAACTAAATTTTGTAAAAATGTTTGTTCCTGATTTCTCACAGATAGTTTTACCTTTGCAATCAATGATTAAGAAAAATTCAGTCTTCAAGTGGGGACATAATGAAAGAGAAGCATTTGATTTAATAAAACAATCTATTATCAATACTGCATTATTAACCAATCCCAATTTTATTAATCCTTTCACCTTATATACATTCTTATATGATACATTTTATGTTGCATTTCTGACACAACTCAATGGCCAACAAATTGAAGCACCAATATCGTTTTTTAGTTCCAATTTACAAGGTGCAAAATTGACTTACTCATCTATTGAGAAACATGCATTTATTGTATTCAAAGCTATAAAGCAGTATAGGCCATTTCTCCTAAAAAATCATACCAAGATAGTAGTTTCATTCTCTACATAAAGGAAATTATTGATGTAAAGGGAATTAGGAGAGAAAAGGGATATCTTGGTTACTGCTTTACAAGAATATGATGTAGAAATTAGACCTTCTAAAGTTGTTTGAGGTCAAGGTCTTTGCAGAATGTTAACAAGAGCATCTCATTTATCATCAGAAGAAGATTCAGGTAATGAAGTACATATGGCAGAGGTAGGCCTCAAAGATACTTAGTCTCAATATTTTGATCTTAAATTCTATTTGAAAAATGGATACGATCCCACACAGCTCAGTTATAAAAAAAAGTTTTCTTTAATATTGAAAGCTAAGCAATAAAAAATGGTTAGTAATGTATTTTCCAGAGTAAACTTTGATTTTGTGTTACTACGATACTTGGAGAAATCTGAAGTAGAAAAATTATTGCAGGAACTACATGATGGACCAATTGGAGGACATTTTGGAGGAAATAATACAACACATAAAATTTTTCATGTAGGTTGTTACTCACCAATGCTTATCAAATATCCTCATGATTATGTGAGGAAATGTAAATTCTTTCAAAGTGCATCTGGAAGACAAAGGAAACCATCGTTTCCATTACAACCAGTTAACATTGAACAACCATTTGAGAAATGAGGATTATATGTAATTGGTGAGATTGTTCCTAACTCATCTAAACAACATAAATATATCCTCACAACCACTGGTTATTTTACCAAATGAGTTGAAGAAATTCCATTAAAAGTAGCAAATTCTAAGAATATTATTGAGTTTCTTGATCAGTTTATCATAACTAGATTCGGTCTACCTACTTCTTTGATGTTCAATAATGCATCTTATTTATCAGGAACTGATATGATATAATTTTCTATTAATAGAGGTTTTAATCTCAAATATTCCGCTAAGTATTATCCCCAGGGAAATGGTTTGGCATAATCTACAAATAAAAACCTTATCATAATCATTAAACGAAATATTGATTAGAACCAAATAAATTGGCACAAATCATTAACATTTTATCTTTGGGCAATTCTAATAACCCAGAAGGCCTCTATTGGTTCTTATCCATATAATCTTGTTTATGTAAAATAAGTTGTTCTTCCTACTAATGTAGTTATTCATTTTATTTCCGTATTCTAATTTATTGATGAAACACCCTCCTCTTCTTTGCAAGTATGAAAATCCCAAATCCTTAAACTGGATGAAGAAAGAGAAATGGATAAAGTTACTCATGCACATCATCAATAGTTGGTTAAAGCTTTATTTGATACAACTTTTGTCACTCCAAAAACATTTCAAATTGGTGATATAGTCCTGCAATGTGATGAAGCACATGAGAAAAAAGGTAAGCATACCAAATTCCAAATATTGTGGCTAGGACCATTTCAAATCATTGAATAAATAGGCCGAACAACATTTCTATTGCAAGATCTATTAGGCAAAAGAGATTCTTTGGATGTTAATGGGAATATTTTAAAAATATATTTTTCATAGGAGGTAACCCTTTCTATTCCTTGTATATTACTGTCCTTTATTTTATAATAGTTGAATGGTACTAATTTTTGGCTTTTCAAATAAAAAACTCTAAAACTAATTTTTTATTTATCACTTCTAGAAATAAGGGTTGTTAAGGAAACAACTGAAAGATTTGAATATCAAATACATTTTATTTTGTTGGTTAATGTAATTCCATAGAAGTTATTTATTATTTGATGAAATCACATCTTTATAAAGTATAGTTATTCTATTATCAGTCAAGAAAATAATCTCTAACACAATAAAGACTCTTTTACAGATAAGCAATATTAAAGTCTAAAAATTATCATCCAGAATCCTCAAAAGGATCAATTATTCACCCCACCCGGAAAAATTTGAAATATTTTAGAAAGTAATTCAAAATATTAAGCTAACAATATTAGAAGATAATAAATATCATCAAGATCTTGTTTACCATATTCATAGCGAAATACTTGTACTGACATTACAAATAATGCATAACAAAACAAGGTAATGATGTGAGATAATATCAAAAGACAAGGGGTCTCATCAGGGGACAAATTTATCAGTTTAAATACTACCAGTGAATGGCTTTGTAAATATTTGGTTACCAAGCTAATACAATGGATTTTAAGTAATTAAAAATAAATAGAAAATATCTACAAAAAAAATAAGTTCCGAAAGAGATAAAGTATATAGAATTCAACTTATTTTTGAAAATTGTGAGAATAACTGGATGGGACAATGAATAATTGTTGGGAAAAAGGTAAACCTCCCAAAGGCTTAAATTTCATGCTCGATCAGATTTTCTTTTACAAATAACAAATGACTTAGATCAACTTCTTGCTAATAAATTTGTAAGAGTATTATTCTGATAGATAAATCTTCTGTGATAAAAGAGTATATATTTATACAACTAATTTGGATGAGACACCTACTTCATCTTTTTGAACTTAGTAAAGACTTGATATAGATATTCCTATTTTCATTTTTAAAGAGGAAATCTTAAGGATTATGATCAAGTGAGATTTAATGCTTAAGTAAAATATTACTTATATTGAAATTCATTCCTATAACTATTTTTATTTTGAAAAGTTTTAGAAATTTCAAAAAACCAATCAGAGATAACTAGTACTCCCAAGTGAATCGCCAATTGTTTTAATATACAACAACCCCAATTTATTATTATAATGAATGGGGACCCTTTAAAAATAAATAGAAATACATGAGCATGATTTCAATTTTTTTCAAGTCTTAAAACTTTAGGAATAAACGTTTTTCCCTTTTCGATTTAATTCAAATAGAACTCACCGCAAATTACATAACTTACAAACCAACAAAGTTAAATCACATGCAAGTTTTTTGATTTGCAATATGCACTCCATCCTTTTTAAAAATATAAAATCCCTGTTGAAAACACTTTAAAAAATCCCCTTAAAGTAAAATCGCATCATGCCTTGTGAAAATAACAAACTTATAACAATTTAGATAAGTTGCAATAAGTTGGACCCCCCGAAACAATAAAGGAATAATTATAAATGTCCAAAAGTCTGATAAAGCACAAACAACATGAGTCTTCAGTGCATTTTTCATTTTACGAAAATAAACCAAATAGTAAGTTTTATTACCGCAATAAGTTGCAATATGTGATTTGCGTCGTTCACATTTCGCAATATTCATCAACGAAAGAAAACATAACTATTAGTAATTGCTAAAATTTGTGATGTGTGGTATAAAATAGTTATTGTTCAAGTGTGCCAAATTATTATTATCTAATCATTCCATTATAAGATCTAACTTCTAGGATTGTTAGATTAGACACATTACGTAAAGTGTGTAACTGATTTGATATAAAGAGTTATGGGTTATTAATGGAATTTAGTGGGTGAAAGGTTCAAAATATTGATATATGCTTGAAGCGTTTTTTGAATAATAGAGCGCCAAATTTTCATTATGATTCTCTAACTCTATCTTTCTCTCTATTCATCTCAGATCTGAGTTTACTCCTTTCACTTGAATTAAGAAAACTTCCTAGCAAAGTGAGAATAAATGGAATGACAAATAAAGGCAAGGAAATTGCCCAAATGTCCTCTGTTGAAGACACAAACATGGCTCCATTATTCTTAGACATGACCTACAACAAGGATTGCGACAGTTCTTCATGGGAAGCAATGTACCACCATTTTGAGGAAGAAAAACCATAGGAAATACTCAAAATAGCAACAACTAATGCAACAGTTTCTTCAGACTTATCCTACTTTAAAGTTGCATGTTTATTTCTTCACAGAATAGAAACGAGACCAAATATTTTACTGTACATAGATATGGTGAAATGGGTTATTGATAATCTTAATATAGTAGATAGATCGTTCACGAATTCGAAGTAGGAGAATATTGGTTCATTCACTGTACAGATTTAAGGATAATGTATCACTTTCCCATGCCGCAGAAGAATTATGATAAAGCTTTTGTCCAAATATTTATGAAGAAGAACACATACCTAATGAAAGTGATTAAGGTATGGAAATAAGATCAAGGAAATATGGAGCGAGATAAATTTTGTATGTACCTGATATCGCAATTACCCTGCCCTTACTATTATGCTGCTGGAATGCCATGTAGGCTATTTTCTAAACCAGATACCACTAGGTTTTCCATAGATTGGGTCCCTTTGATTTATGCAATTGTGAGTTCCTCTATTATAAATTGGGTGAGTATTATGCTTGATAACTTGGCCAAAACTATCATGGATTACAGAAGAAAATGAATTTTTTCTGCTAGAGTTATACCTCCCTTCTACATGAGTTATTACATTATGGATGCAATTTTATTTTGTTCAAGTTTTCCTATTATGGGATGGAAATGGACAAGCCAGGACCCCACTCCAATGCATATTTACCATAGAGCCCTTTGGGAATCTAATTTTAATTTACACTTCTATATAAATTTCAATGGATTAATGTTACCAATTCATCCGATTATCTTTAATGAAAAAGCCACTAGGATTTCCAATGAATCTAGCATAGATATTTTATCAATTGCTAGATGGTTTGCTAAAGAAAAATTCACTTATATCATATTTTTTGGGAATTATTCTCCCCCCCATGGTTTACCTTATTATGTCCCTCATAAACTCCTAGCTAGGGAAATTTCCTACCAACTTCTAGTAAGTGGCATGTCTAAACAACTCAAAGTTAACAAGAAGGTCGTTTGGCTTACTTTCCCTTTATAGTGTGGTACTTTTGCCCTTTTTGATATTGGTCATGCATTCAAAGAGATTTAAAATATCACTTCATTAAATCTGGCACTGATGCCAAAGAGGCCATACGATCCTAATGATGTGGTTAATAATTTCACCATTGAGCTTAAGCTTAAACCATTCTTGAATGAGAGAGATATGTTTGATGGTTTCTGTGAAGGTGTGGAGAATTATCAAATGTATTGAAAATTGCATCTAGTTAGGTCAGTAAAATAGATTTTGAAGCTTTCCAAGCATATAGAAGTAAAAGGCTAGAAATAGTCCCTTTGAAATTATTATTTATTAAATATTTCAACAGGCCAATTCCCAGTATTAGTCTTGACAATAAGGCTATAGATATGTCAGAAGATGAATCTCAAGAGAAATTAGATCACGAGTCAGAATAATCACGACTTCACTCTCGAAATTCATTACACTCTGACAATGAATCTGAGAGCATGAATAAGAGTCCTGAGAAAATAATCGAGAAGCTGATTCAAGTTATTGAGATGCAAACTGAAGCAGAAATTAATGGATATGAATCATCTTCTCAAGAAGTTTAGCATACTGAGAATACACCCATGTAGGCATAGAAGCCTCAATCAGAATATTTGAAGAAAGAATGGGAGAAGTTTTATAGGGCACTAGAAACACCACCAGCACCAAATACTAATGCTAATGAATCAACAAGTTTCTAAACTCCAGAGCACTCACAAAATTTAGTGAAAATTTCAATGCCACTACAACAGGTACCAGAAGTTCATGATCAAGAGATCATCCTGGCACACCCTACAGAACACATTGTTTTAAGGATTGAAGAGATTCCTCCACTTGATGTCTTCTACAACCTGAATCATAAGGATTATAACATCCCTTCCTTTCCACACAAGATTTTTTATTTTTATTTTTTCTATTTATAGTTTTAAGTTCTGTGCTTCTATTGATCAAAGCTGTTCAATTCTACTTTCGAATTTCGTCAATCATGATCCATTTTGGAGTAGGATTCTGATTTCTCCTATTACTCTTGTGTGTATCATTATAATGTTCCCTTTCACTAATGTTTTTGGCTTATGTTAATTACATAGATATATTGCCACATTTTCACGTCTCTTCTCTTCCCACATTTTTTCCGTATTTTTCATGTACCCATAGGTGAATCATTGGTTAACTAATCTGAGTTATATTTTTTTTTCTTCCCACAAGGTGTTGATGACTTATATTTCACATGTTTATATATCAAGATATCCATATATATGTCAATATATATGTATGTATATGAACATACCTCATGGTTATGGTTATCGTGGCCATAAAAATTATATCTATGCACTCAACTTTTACTCATATGCCTTTATCGTATTCATCACCCATAAGCTTTGGGTTTCGTTGACATTTTCTCATAGTGGCATAGTGAAGAGATTTTGTCTCTGCTTGTAGGTCCTCGTACCCATTCACAAGGTTATGAAGCTATGTATTATTAACGAATCAGTCCAAGTTCTGGATGTTTTAATTCGATTTCATCTCGTTACTTGTTTATCGTTTCTATGAGTTCCATTCAGCTTTACGGTCATAGTCTAATTTTATAATTATTGTACCTATGCCACCATGAATTTCTCACATACCTTCCACTGAGAACATTTCCTGATGAGGGTAGACGACAGTAAAGTCATCATAATTCTTTTGCTACACTGCCCAAATTTTATTTAATATGGTTAGCTATTGGTAACTTGTCGATCTTTCCACGTCGACTGGGGTGAATGACGTTCTGTGGTTTTAACGTCTTGATTTGGTGTTTCTCGACTCATTGTAGTCATGTGTACACAAAATGGTTTGTGCATTTAAAATTTTATGTTGGCAACGTATAGCTATTCATTAATCACGCTGATCTGGTGATAAGATTTGGAGTACTGTAAAATTTAATTCAATGGATTTTCATTTATCTTGAATGACTATTCAATGGATTTTGATTTCTCCCCAATCGATCTGCGTGCCTCCCATCGATCTCTTGATACCTGGACGATGGAGATGATTTAGGTCTAATAGGGTTTGGTTTTCATTTTCGTGAAATGAATAGTATTAATTCCGAAGTCATCAAAGAGATTGTTCTTTCACCCTCCATTCTTCTCGATCGATTACTGGTGCCCATACTCTGCTCCTTTGGGGAAATCGAAGGTTAGGCTCTTCCCAATTTTTGAGAGCAACCAATTCTTCATTTTATCGTGATTCAGGTACGTAATATTGGGCATTTTCATTTCTTGTATGGCTACCTTCAAATTTTATTTATCCTGTCGTTTAACTTGCAACACCATCTCAGTCATCTATAACTCAACCTCTGGTTGATTTTCATTTTGCTCTAGCATACTGGAGTTCGATTCTATCACTATTTCATGTATTTTGTTTAGAATTGCTTGTTACATTTCTGTGCTAATATTAAACCCTCGGTGAATAGGATAAGAAGAAGACCGTGTTCATTTGATTCGTCGAGCTGTTCTAAATTGAAGCGAGAGTCCATTTCACAGGTAAGCCATTTGTTCATTTAAAAATAGTATATCTTGTGTTTTATTTTCGTTTTGGTTAACATTTTTTAGATTCCCTCTATATTCGTTCTGCAGGTTGTAATTGGTGACAAAGCCTTCCAATCCCAAAGGTAACCCTTTTTTTCTTGTGTTTAGTTCGAATATGTTATTTTCAGAAGTTTTCTCATAACGTCTTGTTATAACGACATCTCATGTTGCCCTCATTTTTATTGCAGGTAGGTTCGAATCTCGTGAGGGTTTCTCTTAACTGATATTTGGTGAATTTGTAATTCACTCAGATTGATGTTGGCATATCCTGGAATTTTAGGTCGGTATCGACGCGTCTTGAGTCAAAGTGTGACCAGGCTCTCTCTTGTTATTACACAAAATTGTTCAGACAATTTAAGTTGTTGTTGTCGTAAAATTTTCTATTGTGGTAAATATCTTTTGCCAGAGACTGGGACGGTTAATAAATTTAAATCCGGGCACTGAAGTTCCCGAAATAATTAAGTTCTAAAATATTATTATGAAAACATGATAGCCTAAGTCCATAGTTGGTTTTCAGAGTTTCATACATATATTTATCGCCCATTCGTCTCTATTATTAATGAAAAATAGTGTCCATATTTCTATTTCCTGTTATTGATCATTGTATTTGTTTTCCAGTAATTATCCGCTTAAATTTGCTTGAAGGAATAATAAGTTCACTGGTTTTATTTTTCCTTTATGTTTCTCCTCATAACAATGGCATAAACGAAAATAAGTCTCTCTATTACAAGAGTCTTCAAGTTTACAGTAATTCAATGAATGAATAATTACAAGTTCCACGGGATCTATAATTTTGGGTATATTATATGACTCCCACACTGGACTCTCTTTATAATTATGGGGTGGAATTTTCATTGTAAGAATTACTTATGTCAAGAAAAATATTCTCTGTAGCTATATAAGTATAAATTGTGTTTTTTTTTTTAGTATAACAGTTCTAGTGTATCTAGTCTTTAAACTAGCATGCTTAAGTAACATATTATACAGATCTAGGGGACAAATATTTGCTACCTTCCACAACTTATATATATAGTTTGCATGCATTTTATATAAATTCCCATGCACATCTCATTTTTCCAATAACTATTCAGTTTGGAACATTCCTTTGTAAAGGATGTTAGTCACATAGTTTTATACATGACTCTCAGCCCATAATTATTTCCAGGTTTGGTAAACATGTTTAGTTCTATTTCTTTTCTATCTGAAGGTATCTATGGTACTAGAATATATACTCTTCCATTCTGTCCTTATTATAGAAGGGAATTTATAAATAGACACGCACTGATGTTTAGGAAATCTATATGTTTGTACCTCATTTAGTTATTTCAACAAATGTATAGCTCTGCCTTGTATGTACTTAATTCCTCCTACACACAGGTTTTTGGGTTTCCCTAATGTTCACTGAATTAATTATACTTATAAAAGAAACAGATTAAAGTTACATAGTTATAAATTATGAGGGAACATAATCTCGAAATTTAAACCAGGGACTGGTTTAGAGTTTCTGGTTGATTTTTCCTCATATTTCTAGTTCCTACAACTATGCGGGACTGAGAGAGTTTAATTACTCTACCATTCTGTAAATGTATGGAACACTAGCACAAAACAAAACATTGCAAGTAGTATGCAACTATAGTCATTAACCTTTACACTTAACAACAATTAATTTTAATCATTCGTAATACTGTGAGCATACCACTTTGGTACTTGACCAGTCCTCCCAACCATAGAGTCCCTCTATCTCCAAAACTCACCCCCAAGCTGAGATCACTTCCATTCCATACCAACCTCCAATCTGTTCATGAATAGCTTATTTAAGCTTTTGCTCCACAAAGCTTGTTTCTAATTCTGTTTCCAGAATATCAGGATGATTTTCTTCCTGTTTGCCTAGGCTTCGATTATTTAGGTATTTTTAAAGCTGTTTTCTTCTTTTCCCAGCTTTTTACCTCTTCCCAACTACTTTCCACATCATTGGGGAAACTAGATTTTCCTCAAAATCTAATTTGGAAATAAATTCTTTAAAGGATTTTTGAAAGATTTTTGGGGAAAGTATTTGCCTCTTTCCATCCTCATGGATTTAGCAAGTGATATCATAATTCTCATTTTGGTCAATCTGCACAGAATTATTTTATTTATTTTTCATAATTAAATATTTAATTACATCCACAAAATACTTGTCCATTGGGGTCCACTCCCCTTTGTATTAAATTTCAAATGTCTAACTTTTAAAGAACATAAAACTAGGGGTGTTACATATTCCCCCTCTGAAAGCAAACACCGTCCTCAGTGTTGATAACTAGATACTAGAGTTCATTTTCCAAACAAAAATGGATATTTTTCCATCATCTTAGCTTCTCTTTCCCAGGTAGCTTCTTCAGCATTAAATTTCTTCCATTGCAACTTTACTCTTGCTACCGTTGGATTTCTCAATTCAATTTCTTCCTGCTACAATATTTGAAGCGGCTCTGGAAGGAACTCCCCTTCTGGTTCCACCTGTATCACATTCCAATCAACAATGTGAGAAGCATCATGTATATATATATTTTTAGTAATGAAACATGAAACACATCATGTACTTTAACATGGGGTGGTAAGGCTAGCTTATAAGCCACTGGTCCCACCCTTTCTAACACCTCAAAAGGTCCACAATATCTAGGAGCCAATTTTGTACAACTTCCTGCATAAAGTGTGCTATTTTTGGGATTAATATGCAAATACACATGCTCCCCCACTTTAAATTCTCGATGTACCCTCTTCTTATCAGCATAGTTTTTCTGGAGATCTTGTGCTGTCTTGATGTTTCTCTATATTTGTTTAACAATTCTTTCCATCTCTTGTAAGGCATCTGGTCCCAACATTAGTTTATCCTCAGGTTGGCTCCAAATCAAAGGAGTATGAAATTTCCTTCCATAGAGGGCTTCAAATGGACTCATCTTAATGGAGGATTAATAGCTATTATTATAGGCAAATTAAGCTAAATGCAAGTAGTCTTCCCATTTTGATGGCCTATCCATCACATACATTCTCATCATATCTTCCAAAATCTGATTTGTTCTCTCTGTTTGACCGTCGGTCTGAGGGTGATAGGCCGTACTAAAATTCAACTTAGTGCCCATACCTCGAAATGGACCTTTCCAAAAGGGTGCTGTGAACTTAGCATCTCTGTATGAAACAATCATCTTTGGGACCCCATGTAACCTTACTATCTTTTTTAGGAACACATCTGCTACATGGGCTATCCCAAAAGTAGACTTTATAGGTATAAAGTGTGCAGCTTTTGTTAAAGTGTCTACTACTAGCATAACTGAGTCATGTTGGTACTTGGTTCTGGGTAATCCTGTTATGAAATCCATAGAAACGGTTTCCCATTTCCATTCTGCAATCGGAAAAGGATTTAGAAGACCAGTAGGATGCCGATGTTCAACTTTACGTAGTTGAAACTCCTTGCATCTAGCTAAATATTTTGCTACATCTCTTTTCATTCCTGGCCAAAACAACTTTTTCAAAGTTGTTAACATTTTCTGATATCCAGGATGCCCTGCATATGGATGTTTGTGATATTTATCTAGGATCTCTCTTTTCAAAGACTCTACATTGGGAACATATAATATGTTTTTGTAGCAGATCAATCCTTTCTGGTTTTGAGTGTATTTAGCCATCTCCTTCTTTAGTATTTTCACCTGTAGGTTCTCATAATTTGGATCCTGGTCTCCTACCTATTTCACTAGATCTTCTAACTCCAAATTTACACTACTTCCAATATTGTTTACGTGTTGGCAAGCATTTCTGCTCAGGGAATCAACAATTTTGTTTTCTTTCCATCTGATATGTTTTATGTCCATATCAAATTCACTTAGAAAATACAGCCATCTGGCTTGTCGAGCATTCAAATCAGTTTGGGAAAAGAAGTATTTAAGACTAATATGATCAGTCATCAATGTAAATTTCTTTCAAAGAAGATAGTGTCGCCACATCTTCAAGGCATGAATTACAGCAGCCAACTCTAAATCCTATGCACTATAGTTCTATTCATGTGTCTTAAATTTCCTAGACTCATATGCAATAACTGAATTTTCTTGCAACAGGACTCCTCCCAACCCCTCTCTACAGGCATCTATACACACAACAAATTCTTTATCAGGATCTTCAATCTTTAGTATAGGGGCTGTAGTGAGTTTTAATTTTAATTGTTCAAAACTTTTTTGGCATTTTTCCATCCACTCAAATTTGACACCTTTTCTTTGGAGTGAGGTTATGGGATAGGCTATGGTAGAAAATATTTCCGTAAATATACGATAATAACCTGCAATCCCCATAAATGATCTCACTGTTGAAACATCATTTGGCACCATCCATTCTCTAATAGCCTTTATCTTTTCAGGTTCAACAGCCAACCCTTGTTCAAAAATAACATGACCCAAGTATTGGATCTTGTCCTTATAGAATTCACATTTACTGAATTTGGCATATAACTGGTTTTCTTTCAAAGTTTGAAACACTATCCTCAAGTTCTCTTTGTGCTCCTCCTCATTTTTGGAATAAAATAAAATATCTTCTATGAACACTAGCACAAATTTATCCAAATACTTGTTTAAAACACTGTTCATTAAGCACCTAAAGGTGGCAGGGGCAGTTGTCAAACCGAAAGGTAGGACTAAAAATTCGTAGTGACCATACCTGGTTCGAAAAGCTGTTTTGCTAATGTCTTCCTCCTTAATTCTGAGCTGGTGATAACTAGTCCTTAGATCAATCTTAGAAAATACTGAAGCTCCTCTTACTTGATCAAAAAGATCATCAATTCGAGGCAAAGGGTATCTATTTTTAATTTTCAACTTATTCAGCTGATGATAATCAATGCAAATTCTAAAGGTTCCATCCTTTTTCTTCATAAACAGCACCGGTGCTCCCCAAGGAGACACACTTGGTCTGATGTAACCCTTATTCAGCAATTCTTGCAATTGCATTTTCAGCTCCATGAGTTCAGGGAGGCTCATTTGATAAGGGGCTCAAGAAACAGGTGTTGCTTCAGGCACCTGATCGATTGAAAAGTCAATCTCTCCTTTGGGGGGGAGATGAGGAATCTCATCTGGAAAAAATTCCTTAAACTCTCTCACCACTAGAAATTTATCTAGCGTGTTTTCTTCAGGTTGCTGTCCTATTTCCTCAACATGTACTGAATATACTTGATATCCTTTCCTAGCTGTTCTTTTTAATTGCAGTGCTGATATTTGTCTTACAGAGATGGGTTTTGGTTTTCCCTTTAGAATAAAAGGTTTCCCTTATTCATCTATGCAATGCAGAGTTTTATCCCAACAGTTCATCATAGCCTTTCTCTTTTCCAGCCAGTCCATTCTTATCAGCAAGTCATATGAACCTAAGGGAAGAATGTTTAAATTCACTTCTATCTGAAAATCATTTAATTTAATTGTTGTTTGAGGTAACTTATGAGTTGCTTTCCTTTTGGTGCCAGTGGCTAACTGGACCAACCAAGATTGCTGAAATTTTTCTGTTTTGATATTGCATTTTTCTACCACTTGTGCACTAATGTAACTCAAAGAAGCACCGGGATCAATTAAAACAGTAATAGATTGGTCAGAAATCTTACCTTCCATCTCAACCATGGTAGCTTGGTGTTATGCTTGCCGGTTCTCCAACGCTGCACTAATGGAGTGTATATTTCTGGCCATATCATTTACTGCTGCAGCTTCTCGATCTCTCATAATCATCTGACTATTTCAGTGTCGAAAATCCCTCAACAGATGAGGTTCTCCACAACCCCAACATTTCAGTTGTTCTCGCATCTTGACTACTCCTTCCTTCTTATTATCTCCCCCTATTTGTTTTGAACCCACTTGGGACTGAGCAGTTTGAATTTCTTTGTGTTTGTTAAATTTCTTCTGTTGACGATCCCTACCAAAGTTCTTCAAATAAGCTAGTTTCTGTTTCTTCCCCTTGAATTCACTCTTATTTACCCATTTTTTCCATGTTCATTTTTTCCTTTGAACTGCTGGTAACATAATCTAGCTTTTCTCACCGCTTCATCCATGGTTTTTGGATTATCAAACTCTATTTTCTCCTTGTACACAGCAGGCAAACAGTTCAGAAATCTTTGCACCTTTTCCTTCTCTTCACAAATGTAAGGGACATATCTCAACAGATTTGTAAACTTGGTGACAAAATCATCAATAGTGAGTTGTCCCTGTCTAATTTCATGGAATTCCTTTGCTTTATCATCATAATAACGTTCATTCAAATAGCGGTTTTTAAATTTAACTTGGAAATCTTTCCAAGTCACTGTCTTTTCATCAATGGCATGAACCATTTTCATCTCCTCCCACCACAAGGTAGCCTTACCTTGTAGCTGGTACACAACTAATCTGGCCTTCAGATTACTTTCATATTCATAGACTTGGAAATATTTAATCATATTCAGCAACCAAGCCTCAACATCTTCCTCCTTCTCCCCATCATAGGAGGGAGGTTTGATCTTTCGGAATTCCCCCTGTAATTCCTTTTTCTATTTATACTAATGCCTAGTAACATCATCTTCCTCAGATTCATCAGAGAACTTGCCCTTCTTCCTCTTTTAGGAACCTTCACCTTCCTGGCTGTTCCGAGAAGTTAATTCTCTGATGAGTCTTTCCTGCTCCTCACTGGCTAATGACAATCTGTCATTATGGCTTCTTAGCTCAACCATCTCTCGTTGAAACCTGTGCAACATAGCCATCACTGGAGCATTGGGATGTAGTGTATTATCGTCATCGCGCAGATCAACATAAATTTCCTCACCTTCTGCCATTCAAATTTTCTGTTTCAGCACCACTGTACACTAAAAAACACAGATCAGTAATAATAATAATAAAAAATTTCCAACAATACATAATTTATACAGTGAGAACATAACAACAGTGAGCACAAAAAAATAGCCCAGTTTCTGTAACATGGGCTCTGATACCATTTGTAACATCCCTTCCTTTCCACACAAGATTCTTTTTTTTTTCTATTTATAGTTTAGTTCTGTGCTTCTATTGATCACAGATGTTCAATTTTACTTTTGAATTTCATCAATCATGATCCGTTTTGGAGTAGGATTCTGATTTCCCCTATTACTCTTGTGTGTATCATTCTAATGTTCCCTTTCACTAATGTTTTTGGCTTATGTTAATTACATAGATATATTGCCACATTGTCACGTCTCTTCTCTTCCCACATTTTTTTCGTATTTTTCATGTACCCATAGGTGAATTGTTGGTTAACTAATCTGAGTTATATTTTTTTTCTTCCCACAAGGTGTTGATGACTTATATTTAACATGTATATATATCAAGATATCCATATATATGTCAATATATATGTATGTATATGTTACATACCCCATGGTTATGGTTATCGTGGCCATAAAACTTCTATCTATGCACTCAAATTTTACTCATACGCCTTTATCATATTCATCATCCATAATATTTGGGTTTCATTGTCATTTTCTCATAGTGGGATAGTGAATAGATTTTGTCTCTGCTTGTAGGTCCTCGTACCCATTCACAAGGTTATGAAGCTATGTATTATTAATGAATCAGTCCAAGTTCTAGATGTTTTAATTCGATTTAATCTTGTTACTCATTTATCGTTTCTATGAGTTTCGTTCAGCTTTACGATCATAGTCTAATTTTATAATTATTGTACCTATGCCACCATGAATGTCTCACGTACCTTCCACTGAGACCATTTCCCGGTGAGGGTAGACAACATTAAATTCATCGTACTTCTTTTGCTACACTGGCCAAATGTGATTTAATATGGTTAGCAGTTGGTGACTTGTCGATCTTTCCACGTCGACTGGGGTGAATGGCGTTATGTGGTTTTAATGTCTTGATTTGGTGTTTCTCGACTCATTGTAGTAATGTGTACACACAATGGTTTTTGCATTTAAAATTTTATGTTGGCAACGTATAGCTATTCATTAATCATGCTGATCTGGTGATAAGATTTGGAGTACTGTAAAATTGATTACAATGGATTTTCATTTATGTTGAACGACTATTCAATGGATTTTGATTTCTCCCCACTCAATCTGCGTGCCTCCCATCGATCTGTTGACACCTGGATAGTGGAAATGATTCAAGTCTGATAGGGTTTTGTTTTCATTTTGGTGAAATGAATAGTATTAATTCCAAAGTCATCAAAGAGATTGTTTTTTCACCCTCCATTATTCTCGATCAATTACTGGTGCCCATACTCTGCTCCTTTGGGGAAATCGAACGTTAGGCTCTTCCCGATTTTTGAGTGCAACCAATTGTTCATTTTATCGTGCTTCAGGTATGTAATATTGGGCATCTTCATTTCTTGTATGGATACCTTCAAATTTTATTTATCCTGTCGTTTAACTTGCAACACCATCTAAGCCATCTATAACTCAACCTCCGGTTGATTTTCATTTTGCTCTAGCGTACTAGAGTTTGATTCTATCACTATTTCATGTATTTTGTTTATAATTTCTTGTTACGTTTCTATGCTAATATTAAACCCTCGGTCAATAGTAGAAGAAGAAGACCGTGTTTGTTTCATTCGTCGAGTTGTTCTGACTCGAAGCGAGAGTCCATTTCACAGGTAAGCTATTTTTTCATTTAAAAATAGTCTATACTGTGTTTTATTTTCATTCTGGTGAACGTTTTTAAATTCCCTATATATTCATTCTGCAAGTCCTAATTTGTGACAAAGCCTTCCAATCCCAAAGGTAATCCTTGTTTTTTTGTGTTTAGTTTGAATATGTTATTTTCAGAAGTTTTCTCATAATGTCTTGTTATAACGAAATCTCATGTTGCCCTCATTTTTATTGCAGGTAGGTTTGAATCTCCTGAGGGTTTCTCTTAATTGATATTTGGTGAGTTTGTAATTCACTCGGATTGATGTTGGCATATCCTGGAATTTCAGGTCGGTATCGACGCGTCCTGGGTCAAAGTGTGACCAGGCTCTCTCTTGTTATTACACAAAATTGTTCAGACAATTTAAGTTGTTGTTGTCGTAAAAGTTTGTATTGTGGTAAATACCTTTTGCCAGAGACTGGGACGGTTAATAAATTTAAATGCGGGCACTGAAATTCCCGAAATAATTAAGTTCTGAAATATTGTTATGAAAACATGATAGCCTAATTCCATAGTTGGTTTTCAGAGTTTCATACATATATTTATCGACCATTAGTCTCTATTATTAATGACAAATAGTGTCCAGATTTCTATTTCCTGTTATCGCTCATTCTATTTTTTTCCAGTAATTATCTGCTTCAATTTACTTGAAGGAATAATAAGTTCACTGATTTTATTTTTCCTTTTTGTTTCTCCTCATAACAATGGCATAAACGAATATAAGTCTCTCTATTACAAGAGTCTTCAAGTTTACAGTAATTCAATGAATGAATACTTACAAGTTCCACAGGATCTATAATTTTGGGAATATTATATGACTCTCATAGTGGACTCTCTTTATACTTATGGGGTGGAAGTTTCATTGTAATAATTACTTATGTCAAGCAAAATATTCTCTATAGCTATATAAGTATAAATTGTGTTTTTTTTTTTTTCCAATGTATCTAGTGTTTAAACTAGCATGCTTAACTAACATATTATACAGATCTGGTGGACAAATATTTGCTACCTTCCACAGCTTATATATATAGTTTGCGTGCATTTTATATAAATTCCCATGCACATCTCATTTTTCCAATAACTATTCGGTTTGGACCATTCCTTTGTAAAGGATGTTAGTCACACAGATTTATACATGACTCTTAGCCCATAATTATTTCCAGGTTTGGTAAACATGTTTAGTTCTATTTCTTTGCTATTTGAAG
This sequence comes from Pinus albicaulis, assembly GCA_034641835.2. NCBI lineage: Eukaryota > Viridiplantae > Streptophyta > Pinopsida > Pinales > Pinaceae > Pinus > Pinus albicaulis. The sequence goes on from CM076578.1 coordinate 1,688,515,005, forward strand.
GTATCTATGGTACTAAAATATATACTCTTCCATTCCGTCCTTATTATAGAAGGAAATTTATAAATAGACATGCACTGTTGTTTAGGAAATCTATATGTCTGTACCTCACTTAGTTAATTCAAAAAATGTATAGCTCTGCCCTGTATGTACTTAATTCCTCCTACACACAGGTTTTTGGGTTTCCCTAATGTTCACTGAATTAATTCTACTTATAACAGAAACAGATTAAAGTTACATAGCTATAAATTATGAGGGAACATAATGTCCAGATTTAAGCAAGGGACTGGTTTAGAGTTTCTGGCTGATTTTTCCTCATATTTCTAGTTCCTACAACTATGCGGGACTGAGAGAGTTTAATTACTCTACCATTCTGTAAATGTATGGAACACCAGCAAAAAACAAAACATTGCAAGTAGTATACAACTATAGTCATTAACCTTTACACTTAACAACAATTAATTTTAATCATTCGTAATACTGTGAGCATACCACTTTGGTACTTAACCAGTCCTCCCAACTGTAGATTCCCTCTATCTCCAGAACTCACCCCCGAGCTGAGATCACTTCCATTTCAGACCAACCTCTAATCTGTTCACGAATAGCTTATTTAAGATTTTGCTCCCCAAAGCCTGTTTCTAATTCTGCGTCCAAAATATTAGGATGCTTTTCTTCCTGTTTGCCTAGGTTTCCCTTACTTAGGGATTTTTAAAGCTTCTTTATGCTTTTCCCAACTTTTTACCTCTTCCCAACTACTTTCCACATCATTGGGGAAACTAGATTTTCCTCAAAATCTAATTTGGAAATAAATTCTTTAAAGGATTTTTGAAAGATTTTTGGGGAAAGTATTTGCCTCTTTCCATCCTCATGGATTTAGCAAGTGATTTCATAATTCTCATTTTCGTCAATCTGCACAGAATTATTTTATTTATTTTTCATAATTAAATATTTACTTAGATCCACAAAATACTTGTCCATTGGGGTCCACTCCCCTTTGGATTAAAGTTCAAATGTCTAACTTTGAAAGAACATAAAAATAGGGGGGTTACAAGGATATAGTTAAAAGATGAAAGAGAAGAAGAATTGATGAATCAATTTCAAATCTTATGGATGAATTTGTAGAAATTCTATGGAAGGATCCTTTGGTTGATCGTGAAAAGTAGTTGACTAAATTATCATAGTTTGCAGGAGGATATGCTACTGCTACCATTGACAGAGCTACTGAAGTTCAAATTCTACTTAAGCATAAATAAGACAAAGTTTGAGAGTTGGAGAAACTCCTAGAACATGAAAATTTTAATTCCATCAAGCAAGTTGAAACAAAAATGTCTCAATTTCAAAAGGATTTTGAAAGAATAAAGTTACAACATCAAGTGTAGTTTTCAGAAAAATAAATATAGCTTGAAACAGCAATAGGAAAATTTAAAAGCTACCCTGAAGTAGAGAATTTCATAGAAGAAGCATTGGTAATAAATATAAAGCTAAAGCAAAAACAAAAAAAAATTGTCAGCAAATTTCAAACACCAGTTCTTAGTTTGCTACAAGCAAAAATTATGATCCAACAAGTGGCTAACAGGAGGCTTGAATGTGAAACTATTGAAAAGAAGGTTACTGAGTTCATTCAATGGCAAGAGTCTGCAGTAGGAATGTAATGTCTCTCATACACAAAAAAAAAAAAAAAATTCCTCCTTTTTCTTGTTTACGATCACAACTTCGGTAATTACAGGTATTCTTACTATTATAAGATTTCCCATGAGGAAATTTGGCTTGACTCTATTTATCTCATTAACCTAAATAATTTTATATATATATATATATATATATATATATATATATATATATATATATATATATATATATATATATATATATATATACTTGTTTATGTCAAATTATTTCTCAATCGTTATTCAACTCTAACAAATCAATATGCCCTTTATTTAACTTTTAAATTAGCAAGATTTATATAAATTCCAACATCTATACTTATAGAGTTTCAACATCTATGTATATGCATATATACATACATATACATATGCTCATTTAACTTCATTTGTTTCAATTACTTTTGCAGCAGTTGATATTGAAAGTGGATAAATGATCTTTTCCAGTCTTTTAAATATGCCTTTACTCTTCGCCTACACATATAATTTTAGAACACATAAGTAGATTTTCAATAGGAATTTTTCCTTATATTATTGTTATAGTTATTCAGAATATTTGTAATTATGGTGTATCTTAAACTCTTCCCTTAGAAATATAGAATATAGTTTTTTTTTTTCTGCAATCAAATGGAAGTAATGAAACTGAATTTGATATTTTATACTCACTAATTTCAGATCCTAGTTACTTAGTTAGGATTTAATTTCTGATTTCGTATATTTAAACTTCCATGTAATATAACAGTTTAAATTCTTAATTCTACAATTCTTGTCACTGTAGTATGGCTATTATACTGAAATCAATACTTCTATAACAGGTTTAATTTTTTTCTACCTGCTGTTCTTGTTTACAGTTTTGTTAAAATTTTCTATTTATACAACAAAGCAACTAAATTTTCATTTAAAAGACAGCAAGATACAGCATTAAATTTGTTATTAGACTAGATATTTAGATGATCTATCATCTCTAAAATTTATTACTGCATGGTACCTATCCCCAGATCCAAACAATCTTTGGTTTTGACATTCTAGGTGATGGTCCCTACTTAATTTTCTCCCTGCTATTAAACATACTAAAATTTAAGCTGTTAGATCTAGTTTGTAACTGCATGAGGTACTGAACAAACAGTCAATACAAAATTTGGATAAGAAATTGTAACATAAAAATTCATATAACCTTGATATACTTAATACAGACTTAAAATAATCTCCAAAATTATGCATGGATACCGATAATATGACCAGTCCTCCCAACTTGAGAGTTATTCTATCTCCAGAGCTCACCCCCAAGCTGATGTCCTCCAAGGAAAGACTAACCTCAATCTTTTATGGAGCATCTTACTTAAGCTATGCTCTCCCCAATGCCTGTTTCCAATTCTACGTCTAGAATTTCAATATTCTTTTATTCCTGTTTTCCTAGGCTTCCCTTAATTAGGGATTTTAAAGCTGCTTTCTGCTTTTCCAGCTTTTTTAGCTCTTCCCAACTACTTTCCTCATCATTGGGAAATTTAGATTTTTCCTCAAAAATATAAATTAGGAATAATTTCTTTCAAGGCCTTTTGAAAGATTTTGGGGAAAGTCTTAACCTCTTTCCATAAACTCATGGATTAGGCCAATGATCTCAAAATCTCATTTGGTCATAGTGCACACATAAACATTTTATTTATTTTTCATAAATAAATAATTAACTACATCCACACAATAATTATCCATTTGGGTCCACTCCCCTTTGGATTTATGTTCAAATGTTTAACTTGAAAATCATAGAACTTGGGGGTGTTACATATTCCCCCTTTAAAAACAAACACCCTCCTCGGTGTTAACAACTAACTACTATAGTTCATTTTGAAAATAAATATGGATACTTTTCCATAATCTCAGCTTCTCTTTTCCATGTAGCTTCTTCAACAGTAAAGTGCTTCCATTGCACTTTTACTCTGGTTACTGTTCGATTTTTTAGTTCAATTTCTCCCCCCTCCAAAATTTGAAGCGGCTCTGGAAGGAGTTCCTCTTTTGGTTCGACCTGAATCACATTCCAATAAATAATGTGAGAAGCATCATGTACCTATTTTTTTTTTTAATAAGGAGGTATGAAACCCATCATGAACTTTAATATGCAAGGGTAAGGCCAGTTTATAAGCCACTGGTCCCATCCTTTCCAGATTTGCCAAGACTGTGGAATATAAAATTTAATATAACTATGCCTCTATGACAATACTGTGCTAGGTTTTGTTTTACTTTTTCAACCACATTTAATAATTTATGGGCATAAAGCCACAGTCTGGACTATATAAATTTTTCATATAATGTTACTCTATTCCATTCTTATTGTGATGGTATACCTTCGGTGGTATTTATATTTCACTCTTACTGTCTACCTACCAAGCATTCTAGTTTAATTTAGACATAATATGTACTTATGTTATTTTGCGTTTATATGTACATATTTCTCATAGCGTACCTTCAGAAAATCTCTTTAGGCTTCCATAGTCATGTCTTATGGAAGAGAATGTAATTATAGGTAGATGTTTTATTGTATGTTTTCGTACTCATATTTTCATAGTACATATCTCTGCTTGTAATCACCAGATTTTCATACAATTTTCCTTGTTATAACATCATACTACTGCATAGAGTATTGATATACTTCTATGATTTTATATCTATAAGATATTCTTAACTTTCATTATGGTAAATGTAAAAATCTGTACGATGAAAGTACAAGCTATAATAGCATTTTTCTCATTCTAGATACATTCATCATATTCAACTTTGTATATTTGACTTAAATCTTCTATTTCGTTTTACTATAGTGATTTCCTTAAATAAAACATTCTGAAGAGTCTATGTTCATTTCTTCTTTCTCGAATTAGGAATACATCCTAATTTAATTTAAAATAGGATTTATGACAACTTTAACTCTATTATAATTAATATGTTTAATTTTTGGTCCGCTCCAGATTTCATTTAGCATATTTAATTCTTTTACATGTTTCCACTCAATGGTATCTATACACCCTTCTAACCTATGTAAACTGTTATGAATCAGACCTGAAATAAATTCACGTTTCCTGATATTTTTCCTTTGAGAGTTTTGTTAATTAATAATAACTATTTAACTATTTAAATGGAATAGATTGCTTCTGGGTTAAAATCCTAACCCTAGATTAAAATATGTCATTAGATTTAGACATTCTGGAAGTTGGATTTAACTCGATTTTATCCATACAACCATACAGATTCAAACGTTACTATAGTAACAAAATATGTTAAATTTATGGGCTACTTGTAGATCATTATAGTAATTGATAATTCAATTAAATAAAATCTGCAAGTCTTTTTTTTTTTTTTTTATAAATTTCGTAGGACTTGCTATTTTCTATTAATATGGGCAAGTTGCAGAAATAAAACCTGCAAGTCTTATCATTCAACAAATTCATATAATTATATCTTCACCATTTCCAAATTTACATATAATTTAACCCATAATTGAAAATCATATAAATAAGTAAAGATCTAGTTAATTCAAGTACTATATTGTTTTTTTTTTTTTTTCTAGACTCTTGTCTAGAGGTATCCTCTTCCTCAGAATTTTATAAGGAATTGATGCAACATGGCCATTAATGGAGCATTTAAATCTGGCGTGTTTTCTCTACCACCCAGATCTGCATACAGCTTATCCCCTTTAGTTATAGTTTGTAGGTGTTCCCTTCAATATTGTCTAATGTTCAGAAATTTAACATTAGCAAAAAAAAATTTCAGCAGCCTATATTTCTGTGTGAGCACATGATTTTCCCAATGTTTTAGCTAATGCTCTGATACCATTTGTAACGTCTCTCATACAATTTTTTTTTTCCTCCTTTTTCCTATTTAAGATCACAACTTCGATAATTACAGGTATTCTTACTATTATAAGATTTCCCATGAGGAAATTTGGCTTGAATCTATTTCTTACCCGTCAACCTAGTCGACTTATATATATATATATATATATATATATATATATATATATATAACTTTTTTCATTTCTCAGGTCGGTTCCTCGGCGTTTTGTCCAACTCTAACAGATCAATATGCCCTTCCTTTAACTTTTCAATTAGCAAGCTTTATATAAATTCTAGCATCTATAATTATAGAGTTTCAACATCTATGTATATGCATATATACATACATATAAATATACTAATTTAACTTCATTTTTTTCAACTACTTTTGCAGCAGTTGATATTGAAAGTGGATAAACGATCTTTTCCAGTATTTTAAATATGCTTTTACTCTTCTCCTACACATATACTTTTAGAGCACATAAGTAGATTTTCAATAGGAATTTTTCATTATATTCTTGTTATAGTTATCTAGCATATTTGTAATTTTGGTATATCTTAAACTCTTCCCTTGGAAATATAGAATATAGATTTTTTTTTCTGTGATCAAATGGAAGTAATGAAACCAAATTTGATATTTTATACTCACTAATTTCAAATCCTAGTTACTTAGTTAGGATTTAATTTCTGATTTCGTATATTTAAACTTCCATGTAATAGAATAGTTTAAATTCTTAATTCTACAATTCTTGTCACTGTAGTATGGCTATTATACTGAAATCAATACTTCTATAACAGGTTTAGTTGTTTTCTACCTGTTGTTCCTGTTTACAGTTTTTTTTAAATTTTCTGAATTTATACAACACAGCAACTAAATTTTCATTTAAAAGACAGTAAGCTAAAACTTTAAATTTTTTATTAGATTAGAAATTTAGATGATCTATCATCTCTAAAATTTATTACTGCATGGTACCTATCCCTAGATCGAAACCATCTTTGGTTTCGACATTCTGGGTGTTGGTTCCTACTTAATTTTCTCCTTTCTATTAAACATATTGAAATTTCAGCTATTAGATCTAGTTTGTAACTGCATGAGGTACTAAACAAATAGTCAATATAAAATTTTGTATAAGAAATTCTAACATAAAAATTAATATAGCCTTGATATACTTAATACAGACTTAAAATAATCTCCAAAATTATGCATGCGTATCGATACTATGACCAGTCCTCCCAACCTTAGAGTTCTTCTATCTCCAGAACTCACCCCTAAGCTGAGATCCTCCAAGGATAGACTAACCTCAATCTATTATGGAGCAGCTTACTTAAGCTATGCTCTCCCCAAAGCCTGTTTCCAATTCCACATCCAGAATTTCAAGATGCTTTTATTCCTGTTTTCCTAGGATTCCCTTAATTAGGGACATTAAAGATGCTTTCTACTTTTCCAGCTTTTTTACCTCTGCCCAACTACTTTCCTCATCATTGGGGAATTTATATTTTTCCTCAAAAATCTAAATTAGAAATAATTTCTTTCAAGGCTTTTTGAAAGATTTTGGGGAAAGTCTTAACCTCTTTCCATAACCTCATGGATTAGGCAAGTGATCTCAAAATATCATTTGGTCATAGTGCACACATAAAAATTTTATTTATTTTTCATAAATAAATAATTAACTACATCCACACAATAATTCTCCATTAGGGTCCACTCCCCTTTGGATTTACATTCAAATGTCTAACTTGAAAAGCATAGAACTTGGGGGTGTTACAAGGAAAGAAAGTTGACCTCCCTAAGATACATAAAATTCACAAAGAGATTTTATTTAAAGATTGAGAAATGTAGCTGATAAAGGTAGAAAAGGCAATGATTAAGGCATTAAACCTAAAAAATGAAATCATTGAATTTGTTAATGTAAAGTTACTTAAAGCTGAACTTATCAAGGAATCCACAACTGAAGTACTCCCAGACCTTAAACTATTAGAATCATAGTGGAAGGATAATATAGAAGCACATGTGGAAACTATTAAAAATATAACTTAGTTTGATCAAGGAAATTACTGGAACTTTTTTATCAAACCATATCATCAATGCCTAACTCTACAGTCATTAACTAAGTCTACAAAGAAAGTGTTGCCGTCACTTTTGAATGTGGTGTTTAAAGGCGAGATCAGATCGAGAATTACACAACCAACTCAGCTAAAGCCAATGGTAGATATTTTTCATCTAAGAGATCAAATGCACAAAGAGGATCAACCCACATAAGCATGTTGTTACTTTTATTTCCTAGACTGTAGTTTAAGTTTACTTATTATGAGGATGGTTTTTTGAAACCTCCTCCAATTTTTATGTAATAATTTATTTTAAACATATTGTAGTTTATTATTTAAACCCTTCTCATGCATTTATAGAAGGGTCCAGAAATTTGCCAAAGACATTGGCAAAGAATGCACTTTTGTATGTTTTTAAATGCCTTGATGAATTAACGGAACAAATTATGTTATTTTTTGATATTGAAGTTGTTTAATTGAAGTTTCACTAGTGCAATCATTGAGTTTCTTTAACGTGAAGAGAAGAAAAAAAATATTTTCAATTTGAATGAGTAGAACTTCGTATATATGGTATTTATACACATTATATCGAGTTTTTCTTCTTGAATTGATAGTAATCTTTTATCTGTATTGTATATGGAAAAATGTTATCTTAAATGAATGTTAAATGCACTTTTTGTAAAAATACTTGTTTATAGTGACTTAATTCATATATAATCAAATTAAAAATATGATATAAATTTCACAATTCTTTTGATTAAAATATTTTTTTAAAGAAATATTTTCACATAATTTTCATCTCTTTAAACTTTTGAATAATCTTCATTACCAATTTTTGAAAGATATATTTCTATATCACATTAGATAATGAATAATCTCGGGTATATAGTAGAATAGATAGTCAATTATATGCATTGAATAGATTAATATCATTCTTCTATTCACACGTTATAAGAAAACACACCCTCATAAATATTATTGGGAAATTGATCCCTTTATCCCCAGTCGGAGCCACCATACCAAACGAAAAAGGACTTGCTCTAAGGTCTAGATTGGGTCGTTTTCCCCCATTTTGTTGCAACAGAATTCAAAGGCTTCAACACATGCCAAGTGAGCTGGAAGATAATGAGGGTGATCATGAGAACAGAGAGTGATGTGGTACATGTGTTATTTCATCATTTATACTTTTTAAGATGGGTTTTTAAAGAAGATGACTTAACATTATAACTAAGACTCTCTTTTTTTGAAACATTATAATATTTATTTTGTATTAATTGGTTTGTATTGTGTTAATGTTAAAATAATTTTACTTGATAATTTCCAATTATGTTGATCTTGTAAACAATGTACTGTATCAAGTTCTTTTTTTTTTATGTCCATTCCTAAAATAATACAACTACTCAATTTCTTTAAATTTGTGTGAATGATATCTTAAAAATGTATACTGTAATTTTTGGTATATAAGATCATACTAAAATAATGATAATTCTAAATATGAATTTATTTTGATTATTTTCTAAACTTTATTATGTTACAAAAATTCATATTATTCTAGATTTATTATTTTACAATTATTTATATTCATACAAATTTACAAATTTACAATTATGGTAATTTAACAATATTTACAATATACATTTTACTTACGGTAGTTATGGTTCAAAATTGACAATTAATTTACAATTTTACAAATTTACAAATTACAAATTTTAATAAAATTTAATGATGACAATACATACAATTACAATTACAATTTTACAATTTCAGAGTACAATTACAATTTTACAAATATTTTATATACAATTACAATTTTTACAATTTTACGTACAATTACAATTTTATAATTTTACATACAATTACAATTACAATCATTTCACAATATAATTTCAATTTTACAAATATTTGACATACAACTACAATTAAAATTAGAATTACAATTTCAATTACAATTTTACATACAATTACCATCATGATGCATACAATTACAATTACAATTTTAAAATTTCACAAATTTACAAATTTTACAATTTTAATAAAATTGAATCATGACAATGCATACAATTACAATTATAATTTTACAATTTCACAATACAATTACGTACAATTACAATTACAATTTTACAAATATTTTACATACAATTAAAATTAAAATTACAGTTACAATTTTACAATTTTACATACAATTAAAATTAAAATTTCAATTACAATCACAACATAATATTTAATAAATATCATGAATTAATATTAGAAATATATGCCACGATCACGATAACCATCATACAAATATCATATTCTAAAATACACATTCAAATTCGCTAGCATCATCTAATCATCGTGATCATGATCATCTAACAAAACACAAACATTGTATAACATCATCACAACAAAAACAACAAATATAAATCTCATGTCAAATAACTGCTATCACATACACATCTATTTGCAGGCACATTAAATGAACATATCTAACATGACCTAAAATATTCACATCATGATGAACACCAACATGTAAATTAAATACATCAACATGAACATAAAATACATGGACTATATATATATAATGTAAAACATATACAAATTTACTATAACTACATATAAATGCCAAATATCTGGTGGTACTACATCAATACTAGTAATAGTTGAGGCCTACTCAGTATATGATGTAGCCTCATGCTCAGATATATGACGTGCCTACTCTAGAGGTGCATGCTGCTCAGTCGATGGTGCAGTCTTCTGAGGAATTGCCTGCTGATGAGTCGTCGATGGTGCAGCCTGCTCAGTGGATGCTGTGACCTGCTCAGATGGACCTTCCTGCTCAAAGGTACCTACTTTCTTAGGATCAGGTGCTTGCTCAAGAGATGGCTGTGCCATCTCAGGACTAGGTGTCTACTGAGATGGTGCAGCTTTCTCAGAAGATGCCTACTGATCAGGACTGGATGCTGGCTTCTCATGATCTCTGGCACGAGGAGGATGAGGTGGAGTACTATAATGATGATCACTACCCTCATGATCAAGATCATCAGATGAGATGCTCTGTCGTGAATCTCCACGATGCCTATACCTCCTCGTCTGCAGTACTCTAGAAGCTCCAATGATATGACACATGAGGATCATCATATCATGGGGCATGCCACTCCAAACCTATGTAAGACTATGATCATACAGGACCTCTCTGATCAAAGTAGGGCGGACTGCCTCATTAACCATGAGTTTCCACAGTTGGTCACCCAACTCCATCTAAATCGGGTGTCAGACCTATGCCGCACCCCCGCGGGTATCTGCACTGGAGGATCAGGTCTGTCACCCTAATCCACCGTCTTTGCCATCTCCTCGTAAACATGTACATGTGGATCATTCAGTAGGGATGGAATCATGTCCCCAACGAATTTCCCAATATCTACAAAATATATAGTACACAATAATATTTAGAAAAATTCATTAAATTTTTTTATAAAAAAAGTTAAAGAACATGTTAGAATAAATTTGATAATTCTAATTAATTAATTAACACAATAAAATGAAACTATATTAATTTAAATAAAAAACTAATATTACCTCTCACATCTGGTGGCTATTCTTGTGTGAAGAGGATGTTGGTACACCCTCGCCAATCCAAGCTGGACATGACACCATCCCGAATGAGTGATCAACAGCACTGGGTATCAACTCCAGTGCATCAGTAGATATCATGGCTGGAGAGTCAGAGTAGCCTCTCTTGGGCATCATCTGGCCCCACATCTACATTTGTACATGCAGCATCAGCCTTAGAGGCCGACAAACAAAAGTAGGCCTCACCTTCGAAAACCTCTCAAAATATAAACAAAATAAATCTATATAAAAATGGATGGTCAACCTCCCACATGCTTTAGAATGAAATGTATCTAATGTTGTATAAAACTACAAAAAAAAAATCGCAAACCATCTCACAAGTCATGGTGCCTGGAATAAAGAATCAACATAAAATAAAAGCAGGCAACTAATGCGTTGCCCATCACTGAAATAGTGTGCAATGGTCATCATCAATAGTGAGAGGCACCTCACCTCCTCTGGACCAAACAAAGAAATACGTAACTCACCACCAGACACCTAAAAATCTGTAGGAGAAACTATATCATCCCTAATATATATTTTGGAGCACGCCAACTGATTCCATTCTGCATAGTCGAAGAGGACATATGGGAACTCAGGAAAATCCTACCCTTTCCTAGATAGGCTAGTAATAAAATATATCTCCTCCTCAGTGGGCTCGTACCACTGGTTAGGACCGCCCCGGAAACCCTGTCGATGCGCATTGCACCTGCAGATCAATTGTCCCAATACCCCACTATCGCCCTTTAGGGATGTAGCCTCCTCTTAGAACTTTATGAAGCCTATTTCCCTTTGGAGCAACTAGGTGGCTTCCGTAATAGGGCGAGGGTACAAAATTCTCTCCCTCTCTCATGCCTCCCATAGCTGAATCATGTTATAACGATCCTCCATATGTTCTTATTGCTCCCTTTTTTCTCCCCATTGACGTCATTGAATGATTCACATACTGAATACATTTTTTATTAAATTATAAATGTATTTAAAAATATATATATAATTTTTTTTTTGTAAAAAAAAAAAAACACTTGGTTCACTTAATAAAACGTCACACACCATTACCCATGCGTACTTTTTCATCGTGCACCGTGCTCGGTGCACATGGAAAATGTTCTTGCACTGCCAAAAAAGGGAATATTTTTGTGCTATGCATTGATCAAAATTTCTGCCTCAGGGTAGATATTTTGGTCAACGCACCACCCAACAGTAGTACATGGTTAGCGATGCGGTCCTATAAACGACCACACTGTTGACTATGTAATGATATCGGATGGGCAGTGTTCTGACCTAACTATCTGCCCTGGGGTATATCGTTTGGTGAACACAATGCCCAACAACAGTACATTGTCAATGGTGTGGTCTAGTAAACGACTGCATCATTGACTATGTAATTATGTTGGTTGAGTAGTTCATTGACCAAACTAACTATCTTACATTGTCAAGGGTGCGGTCCTATAAACGACCACACCATTGAGTATGTAATATTTTCAGAGGGAGTGCACTGACCTAAATATCCACCCCGGGATAGTTAGTTTGGTTAACGCACCACCCTCCTGACAATATTACATAGTCAACGGTGAAATCATTTAAACGACCACACTGTCACGTTATTTTTTAAATCCGTTATGATGTGCATTTTGTCGATACTGAAACAGAACCTAGTGAGGTTTCTGTTAACACCATTTGAGGTGCGGCTGGTAAATTTACAGGCAACACCCTGAATGGTGTGAGCTAAACAAATTGAACACATCATGCAAATTTTCTATTCTTTAGTTTTTAAAACAATTAAGTTTAAATTAATTTTTCCACCGTTTTCGAAAATTCGAACTCTACATAGTAGGAAATGGATGACAACAATGCGTGAAATGAGAGCACTGATGGTAGGGCTCCTCACACAGGAAAAACTCACATCGATTCTTGAGAGCTCTAGAGCACTGAATAAGTAAAAAGTATGGTTTTACGACCTGTAATTTTTTTAAACTAACCCTTTTTCGGTGAGCATGATTTTGAGACACACTGGACGGTTTAATCAATGATGCACCACACATCGTTATGGTGTGATGGATTATGGAGATGCACCGATCTTGTTTATACATAGATCACTGGTGTGATAGAGTACTTAGATGAATTAGGTGGGTTTGTACGGATAGCACGGTGTCTTGGTGTGCCAATTTTTGGTACGCACCAATGCATTTTTCATAAAATGCATTGTTGCGATTTATGATGACAAAAACATTGTGAAAAAAACATCTGCAAAAACCTCCACCCGACAACCTCCTCTAGAGATGTCCGCTAAAAATGGATATCTGGGCTATTTTTATAAGTGGATCGTAAAAAACATCTGCTAGAGGGTATATTCCTTGTAGTGTAAAACAAAACCATGCAAATTCCTTATATGGTCAAAAAACATATGCAGTAGCACAATGGTTTGGCTTGGATTTTGGTGTTAGTTGGTTGCGTCATGTGGCAGCCTCTAGTTGGGCCACGTGGCACCATGTGGTTGCCCAAGAGCCCAAAAAATAAAAAACTTCTACAAACAAACCAATCCCATTGTACCACTTAGCACCCAATCATAGGTTGAAGAAAATTCCTTTCACAATTCAACTTGACAATGTGCATGCCCATGCAACAATACGAACTTCTGACTAGGTTTTTCATGTAATTTTTGTCCAAAAAATATTTGTTTGAAAAAGTGGACATAATTCATTTTTGGGAGCATATGGTATCAGTTTTCCATGAAATTATTTGGGCCAAATTAAGAATGATGAGATGCATGTGATCATTCAGGTTCCACACTAATTCAAAAAATTTTATTCTTAGCATAATTTTGAGCACAATATATATATATATATATAAAGAGAGAGAGAGAGAGAGAGAGAGAGAGAGGTGGGGGATAGAATAGAAAGAGAAAGACAAGGATATAGAGAAAAAATAAATAGGGAAAGGGGGAGAGAGATAGAAAGAGGGGGAAATAGAGTGAGAGAGAGGAGGGAGAGGGATAGGGAACAAAGAGATTTAAGGGGAAGGATTGGGAATTGGAGAGAAAGATGGATATATTGGGGAAATATGGGAGGAGAGAAATAAAAAGAGAGAGAGATAATCAGGTTAGAAGGAGGGGGAGACAGGGAAAGAGAAAGTGATATAGAGGTAAAATATAGGGATGAGAGAGAGAGAGAGGAACACGGGGAGTGGTAGGGGGAGAGAGAGGGATATAGTAGGAATAATTAAGGAAGGAGATAGAAATGGGTAGGGAGAGAGAGAAAGGGATGAAGATAGGGGAAGGGATGGAAGGTGAGAATGGGTAAGGAGGGAGAGATAGAGAGAGAGAGAGAAAAGAAAAGAAAAAAGGGAAAAGATGTAGCCTTCCGGAAAATAATTAATAGGGGTCTAAATTTTGGAAAAAAAGTGATCATGCTTTGAAATGATTATTTTATGTGAGTTATATTCAAAAGAATGGAATCCTGGAGTTTTATACCAAAAAATATTCTTGTTTAAATGCACATGTTCAATGACCATACACTTATTTTATTTTATTGAAATAAAACATAAATTGGATGAGTGTGCAATATTAAGTTATTGTTTATATTTTATTTCTTAGATGATGTCTAAAATGATTTATGAGTAACTCTAATTATATTTTTTTAGTGAACAAATTTGTTTTTTCCAAATTTCTATTGTAACTAATTGTGACTCTTATGAGAGTATATGTTAAACAAGGTTTAGGCAACGACATCCTTGCTTAACTCCACTATTATAGTTAATTTGTTTTACTAGTCCTTAAAAATCCTAATCTTGGTAATACCATTTTCATAAAACCTTATCACCATAATTATCAAAGAAAAATTTATGTAACCTCTCTCATTTACCAAAGAATTTTTTTTTCCATTGCATTTGACTAATTCATTTTAAATTTCATCTCGTCGCCTTGCGACGAGATATTGTCAGTATTTTAATTTCGTTTAATTCTACTGCTTAAGATTTACTATATTGTACTCCATTGTATAGTGAGTGACTTTATAGGAACGTGTGAATTTCCCCCTTCCTGTTCTCCATGACTAATATCTTACTTTTCCCTCACTAAATTTTTTTTTCTTTTTAATATTCATAATTTCTTTTAAGGAATATATATATATATATAGATTTACTGTACCATTTTATACTTATAACCATAATTATATAAAAATTATTCACTATACTTATTCCCCTCCTAATTATAAAATCTCAGTTATAACACTATCATATAACTTTACTTATAATTTAAATTCGATAACTTTACCCCTTAGGTATATGTTATTTTCCCCTTTACCAAAAAACGAGACTTTTATTTAGATTTTATGTAAGGACAGAGATACCTTTATGCAATGATGCTTAATGAACTCCTATCATTATAAGAATCCTACGTTGGATTCCATTCCCAACGTAAGTCTGGTTTTTTTTTAACACATGTCTACCTTTCGTTTTAAAAGGGTTTTCGTTCTTGATTTAATATACCTTAAATCGATTCGTTTTTTTTGTGACATGTATGATCAAACCATATCGAATTTTTTTTCTTACCCTACCCTCAATTCCAACACAACACTCAACCTCAACTGTGTCATGTAATGTTTACTTCACTGAAATATATTTGTGAGGTAACCTCTTCATTTTTCCAAACTATTCTACACGATGTACATACATCTCACAATTTTAATTCATCGAACCACTAAAAGCATAACATATGAACCCATCCTATAGATTCGTCTGTCAATTTAATGTTCTCAACCCCTATGGTACATTTGAAATTCAAACTCGAGATATGAATTTTCCTTTCGCCTGGTTTGGCTATCGATCTGAGGATGAATCATCAGATTTTTTCCAAGTGTAAAGTGAGATCTCTTTAGGGTTTTGGACTTTTGGTTTATATTAAACTCATCGTTTCACTACCTATCACTTTTCTATTGGTCCGTCAAAGTGGTGATTTCATCTGCATTTCAGGACCGAGGATGCTATTCCTGTGCATTTCATCCATGAACTCATTCAAGGTTTAACATCTCCCACAACTTTGTCTTCGAAATTTGGTAAGAGTCCAACCATTAGACTTCTCTTCTAGCATTTTGGTTTGTCAAAATTGCATGTATCAATTGAATTTCCATCGCAAGAACTGATGTATTTACTGTGAAAATTTTTGACTTACTAGTTCAGTAACTTTCTCACTATTTGCAAATGTTCTTAAAATGAAAACACAGGTATCCTCTTGTCTTTATTGTTTTCAATTATTTTGACGCTGTTTTGTATTTAAAACGCTACATGGTTTGCAGAGGATTTAAAATTTTCCTTATTTGTAACATTTTTAGATTCGAGTTATTAACTCACAATTCGTTTAGTCGTTATTATGATTTTTGTTTTCTCTGAATTTATGAGTTTACATCTTGATAAGTTTTGATTTTAACTCTCATTCAGAGTTTGGATTTCAAAGAATTAATTCTTGGCTAGTATCTCTTGGGAATTTTGTTTATTTCTTCCCCCAGACCTAATTATTTCTTGGTTTCATTGCTTTGGCCATGTATGCATTACTTGCATATCTATGATGATGGCCATTGTAGATAGCCCTAGGTGTTATGCCTACTTACTTCTTGGCATCATAACCCCAATTTGTCTTCAGCTGAGAGAAGCTGGGTTTGCCCAACAAATTTCATCGAAGATGATATATCAGTTTGAATGGCCCAGAGGTTCAAACCTATCATAGGAATTTCTTGAAACTTCTTTTGGCATCACCTAATTTCCTTTTTCGTTAATCATTTATGGTATTGGTTATTTCTCTTTAATATTTTTCTCCTAACTGTCATTCCTTTCTTGTTGTTATATAGTTAACCCTCATGAGTGGAAGTTTATTCATGAGGCAAGGGAATTTCTTGTTTATTTATTTTGTTTAATTATCCTACTGTTCCAAATTCAACTCGTAAAAACTCCATGACCTATTCTCTTATCTCTGCATGTACGTTTCTTCGAGGTAGCTCGAAGCTCTGGCTTTCCTTCAAAGCCTGGCATCATGTCACATTATTGAATTATACCTATTTAGATATATACAAGTTGGTAATTCATTGCCCAACTATGCTCCACATTAAATGGCAATGTTTATTCTTGTATTTATTGAAACGCTACCAAATTTCATAGGGTTGTCCCTTATCTGTTTAAATTCATAGTTTTATATTGTAATAACGGTAACTCACGGATTGAAAAAGTTCTCACAATAGGACTGTTGGTTTTTTTTTTTAAGTGAAATATTCTCCACGTTTTGAACTTACAATATTTGGATTTATCCTCCGTTTTTATACTTATGGCTTTCCTATCATAAATTTCAATACTCTCTTACGGTGATTCATATAGAAGAATTATTATTCTTCAGATACTTAACCCAGACATCATGTAACATGTGTAGTATTAAGCGTTTTTCTTCAGATAAAAAGCTACATCATTCACATTAATAATTATCATTCTTATTAATTCTTGAAGCATCTATAAGTCTTTGAAGTAATACAACTGTCCATCTCTTCTATTTAATATTTACAGTTTATATTCCTGTTGATAAAATAAGATAATTCACTATTTTTCTAGACTGTACTAGAGTTTATCACCATTCCTCATATTGCACTGACATGAGTTATTTTTATTATTCTATCATGTCCTTCATTATAACAACAATTAAATTTTCTCTAACACACCGATACTATCCTCTAAATTTTAAATTTAAAAAGTATTCCTCTATTTTTCCTTAATGTCTCCATGTATTTAACTATACCAATTTCATCTTTTCATAAAAATAACACTAGGATATAAATCAATACAGTACTAGTAGAGCTTATATTTTCATTTTTAAATTTGCAAGACAAAATTATAAAATTTCAATGTTCAAATGTATAGATCTATTATTCTTATCTCTACTATACTTCCTTTATGCATTCAAATTCTATTCTGTCTAAAATCACAGCTCTACTCTTATTTAATAAAATATATTTTTATATTACTTTAAATTGGTTTAATACTACACCATTTCCTAACAAAGTTTGTGCTTTCAAATGAGATTCTAATCTCTAGATTTAAACCTTACAGGTTTATACATTCTGGTAGATGGGTCTCACTTACCTAATCCCATGCAACTATAGTGATTAGTAATATATTAATATTATAAATCTTTTAACTGTATGGGAAAGGAATGTATTGGCATATCAATATCCAGAGAATTATATTTATTCAATTTATACATATTTGTAACCTTCTTTTTTTCAGAAATTTACATATAGACTAAGTTAATAAATTTCTAATAAAATAGTTCAGTGTGCATACCAATTAATTATGACCAGTCCTCCCAACCATAGAGTTCTATCTCCTTAACTCACCCCCGAGCCGAGATCCTTGTTCCTTGGATAGACAACCCTTTTTCTGTCCGGGAGTAGTTTATTTAAGCAGTGCTTTCCCAAGCCTATTTCTATTTTTTGTTTCTAGAAATTCTAAGATGCTTTATTTATATTTTTTCCTAGGCTTCGCTCAATAAGGTACTTTAAATTTGTCTTTTCCACTTTTCCAGATATTATTCCTCTTCCGAATTATTTTCCTCTTCATTGGGGAAATTAGATTTTTCTCTCCCAATCTAATTTAGTAATATTCCTTTCAAAAAAAATTCTGAAAGGTTTTGGGAAAGTCTAACCTTATCCATACCCTCATGGATCAAGGTTTAGGATCTCCATCTCAATATAGTCATATTGCACACATAATTATTCCATTTATATTTATTGATAAATATTTAAATAAATCCACACATTGTTTCTCCATTGGGGTCATTTCCACTTTGGATTTGTTCAAATTTCAAATTAAAAAGCATAGAAAATTTGGGGTGTTACACATTCCCCCTCTAAAAACAAACATCGTCCTCATTGTTGACAAAATAAATTTAAAGAGTTCACTGTGAAAACAATGATGGGTACTTTTCCATGATTTTAGTTTCTCTTTCCCAAGTAGCTTCTTCAGCAGGAAAGTGCTTCCATTGCACTTTTAATTTGGCCATTGTTCAATTCCACAATTCAATTTCTTCCCGCTCCAAGATTTGAAGCAGCTCGGGAAGTAATTCCCCTTCTGTTTCCACCTAAATCACATTCCAATCAATAATGTGAGCATAATCATGTACATATTTTTTTTCAATAAAGAAACATGAAACACATCATGAACCTTAATATGCATGGGTAAGGCCAGTTTATAAGCCACTGGTTCCACCCTTTCCAATACTTCAAACGGTCTACAATATCTAGGAGCTAATTTTTCACAACTACCAGTGTGAAAAGTGCTCTTCTTGGGCTTAATCCTCAGATAGACATGATCACCCACACTAAACTCTCAGTGTACTCTCTTCTTGTCTACATAGTTTTTATGCCGATCTTCAGTTTTCTTGATATTTTTTTGAATTTGTTTGACAATTCTTTCCATTTCCTGCAAAGTGTCTGGCCCAAGCACTAATTTATCTTAAGGTCGGCTTTAGCTTAAACGAGTATGAAATTTCGTTCCATAGAGTGCTTCAAATGGACTCATTTTTATGGATGTTTGATCACTATTATTATAGGCAAATTATACTAAATGTATATAGTATTCCCATTTAGTTTGCCTATCCATCACATACATCCTCAGCATATCTTCCAGAATTTGATTTGTTCTCTTGGTGTGACCATCCATTTGAGGGTGACGGGTAGTACTAAATTTTAATTTAGTACCCATGCCCCCAAACAAACTCTTCTAAAAGGTTACAGTGAACTTGGCGTCTCTATCAGAAATAATCAATTTAGGGACCCCATGTAACCTTACGATTTCTTTCATGAACACATTTGCTACTTGGTTTGTTCCAAAGGTAGATTGAATAGGTATGAAATGTGCAGCCTTGATGAAAGTGTCTACCACTACCATCACCAAGTCATGTTGATATTTGGTTCTTGGTTATAAAGTCCATAGAAATAGTTTCCCATTTGCATTTTGCAATTGGTAAAGGATTTAGTAGTCCAGCTGGATGCTGGTGTTCAACTTTTACTAGGTGACATTCCATGCATCTGGCTAGGTAGCTTGCTACATCCTTTTTCATTCCTAGCCAAAACAACTTCTTTTTCAAAGCTGTGAGTATTTTCTGATATCCAGGATGTCCAGAAAAAGGTTGTTTATGATATTCATCTAGAATTTCCTTTTTCAAAGAGTCTACATTGGGGATGTACAATCTTTCCCTATAACAAGCAAGTCCTTTCTGATTTTGTGTATACCCTTTCATTTCCTTTTTCATCATTTGAATTTGCAGTTTTTCATAGCCTGGATCTTGATCTATTACCTTTTTCACTAATCCTTCTAAGTCAAAGTTGGCACTACTCCTAATGTTGCTTATGTTTTGGCAAGCATTTCTGCTTAGGGCATCAGCAATTTTATTTTCTTTTCCTTTGATATTTTTTATTTCCATATTAAATTCACTAAAAAAAGAAAGCCATCTGGCTTGTCTAGCATTCAAATCTATTTGGGTGAAGAAATACTTTAGGCTGATGTGATCTGTCATCAAAATAAATTTCTTCCCTAGAAGGTAGTGTCGCCACATCTTGAGTGCATGAATTACAACAGCTAACTCAAGATCATACACATAGTAATTCTGTTCATGTTTATTAAGTTTTCTAGATTCATAAGAAATAATAGAATTTTCTTGCAATAATACTCCCCCTACTTCCTCTCCACACGCATCAGTACATACTAGAAACTCCTTATCAGAATCTACAATCTTCAGAATAGGTGTTGTAGTAAGTTTTAATTTTATTTTTTCAAAGCTATTCTGGCATTTTTATATCCATTCAAATTCATACCTTTCCTTTGCAATGAAGTTATGGGATAAGCTAAAGCAGAAAATATTTCTACAAACCTTCTGTAGTACCCCGCAATCCCCATAAATGATCTTACCGATGATACATTGGTAGGTACAGGCCACTCTCTAATAGACTTTATCTTCTCAGGGTCAACAACCAATCCTTGTTCTAAAATTATATGCCCCAAATATTGAATTTTATCCTTATAAAATTCACATTTGTTAATCTTGGCATACAACTGATTCTCCTTAAGAGTCTATAATATGATTCTAAGGTGTTGTTTATGCTTTGCCTCACTTTTTGAATAGATTAAAATGTCATAATTAAATACGAGTAAAAATTTATCCAAGTATTTATTCAAGACACTATTCATTATGCACATAAAAGTGGCAGGTGCGTTTGTCAACCCAAATGGTAGGACTAAAAATTCATATTGTCCATACCAGGTTAGAAATTTTTTTTTACTGATATATTCCTCTTTAATTCTCAATTGGTGATAACCCATCCTTAAATCAACCTTTGAAAACACAGAGGCTCCCCTAACTTGGTCAAAGAGGTCATCTATTCAAGGTAATGGATACCTGTTTTTTATAGTCAACTTATTTAGTTGACGATAATCAATACACATTCGGAAGGTACCATCCTTCTTTTTCACAAACAACACCAATTCTCCCTAAGGAGATACTCTCGTTCTGATGTATCCTTTGTCCAAAAATTCTTTTAATTGCATTTTTAACTCCATTAAATCAGGGGGGGGCTCATTTGGTAAGGTGCTCTGGAAACAGGAGTTTCCCCGGGCACAAAATCAATTGAAAAATCGATTTCTCTCTCAGGTTAAAGATGAGGAATCTTATCCCGAAACACTTCTTTAAATTATTTTATCACTGGTAAAGTCTCTACTAATTTTTCCTCTGATTGATGTCCTAATTCTTCAACATGCACTGCCTACTGTTGATACCCTTTTCTAGCAGTTCTTTTTAATGGAAGGGCTGAGATTTGTCTCACAGAGATGGGTTTCAGTTTCCCTTTTAGTATGATTGGTTTTCCCCTTATATCAATGCAGTGTAATGTTTTCTTTAAACAGTCCATCATGGTTTTTTATTTTTCTAACCAGTGAATTCCTATCAGTACATCATATGAACCCAATGGAAGAATATTTAAATTTACTTCTGTTTGGTAATCCTTCAACTTCATGATCATTTGAGGTAACTTATGAGTTATCTTGCGTTTGGTACTAGTGGCTAACTGGACCAGGCAAGATTGCTGAAACTTCTCTGTTTTGAGTTTACATTTTTCTACTACTTGCTGACTAATATAACTCAAAGATGCACCCAGATGTATTAAAACTGTAACAGATTGGTCAGCGATCATACCTTCCATCTCGACCATAGCAGACATATGTACTACTTTCCCATTTTCTAAGGCTGCACTGATGGTGGGAATGTTCCTTGCTACGTCATTTACTATAGCGGCCCCTCGCAATAATTGCACTGTCTTAATATTTCGATGTGGACATTCCATCAATAAATGAGGCTCTCCACAACCCCAACACTTCAAAAGCTCCCACATTTTAATAGTTCCTTCCTTCTTATTATTCCCATCTATTGGTTTTGAACTAGTTTGATATTAAGTAGTTTGATTTTCACTTATTTTGCTAAATTTCTTTCGCTGATGGTTCCTACCAAAGTTCTTCAAACAAGCTGGTTTTTGTTTCTTTCCCCTGAAATCACCTTTGTTTTTCCAGCTCTTCCCTTGCTCAGTCTTACCCCTGAACTACTGGTAGTATAATCTGGCTTTCCTCACAAATTCTTCCATTGTTTTTGGATTATCGAACTCTATTTTCTCCTTGTATACCGTAGTAAAACAGTTCAGAAATATTTGTACCTTTGCCTTCTCCTCTCGGATATAAGGAACATATCGTAACCTATTTGTGAAATTGGTGAAAAATTCATCTGTGGTGAGCTGTGCCAATCTGAGTTCATGAAACTCTTTTGCTTTGTCATCATAGTAGCGTTCATTCAAATATCAATTTTTGAACTTGACTTGAAAATATTCCCAAGTCACTATTTTTTCATCAATGGCGTGAACCATTTTTGTTTCCTCCCACCACAAGGTAGCCTTACCTTGAAGCTGGTAGATAGCCAATCTGGCTCTTAAATTACTTTTATATTCGTAAACCTTGAATTACTTAATCATATTCAAAATCCATGCCTCAGCATCTTCTTCATTCTCTCCATCATAGGAGGGAGATTTTATTTTTCGAAATTCACCCTGCAATTCCTTCTTCTTTCTAGACTGTTGTCTAGTGGCGTCATCTTCCTTAGACTCATCTGAGGAATTGACTCTTCCTTTTCTCTTTCTTCCAGAGCCTTCACCTTCTTGTCTGTTTTGAGAAGTCAGTTATCTGATGAGTTTTTCTTTCTCCTCACTGGCTAAAGATAGCCTATCATTATGGCTTTTAAGCTGTGCCATTTTTCGTTTCATTCTATGCAACATAGCCATCAATGGAGCATTGGGATCTAGCATGTTTTCTCCACCACCAAAATCTATATACAGCTTGTCCCCTTCTGTCATGGTCCGCAGCTGTACTTTTCAACAATGTTCACTGTTCAACATTACATCATTAGTAAAAATTTAAAATTTATAAAATTTTACAGCAGCATAGCGTTTCTATGTGAGCACATAAATTGTTCCAAAATCTTTGATACCATTTGTAATGTCTCTCATTTACCAATTTTTTTTTTTCATCGCATTTGACTAATTCTTTTTAAATTTCATCTTGTCACCTTGCGACGAGATAGCGTCTGTATTTTAATTTCATTTAATACTACTTCTTAAGATTTACTATATTTTACTCCATTTTATAGTGAGTGATTTTATAGGAATGTATGAATTTCCCCCTTCCTATTCTCCATGACTAATATCTTACTTTTCCCTCACTATATATTTTTTTTATTTTTAATATCCATAATTTCTCTTAAGGAATATATATATATATATAGATTTACTGTAACAGTTTATACTTGTAACCATAATTATATAAAAATTATTCACTATACTTATTCCCCTCCAAATTATAAAATCTAAGTTATAACACTATTACATAACTTGACTTATAATTTAAATTCGATAACTTTACCCCTTAGGTATATGTTATTTTCCCCTTTCCCAAAAAACAAGACTTTTATTTAGATTTTATGTAAGGATAGATATACCCTTATGAAATGATGTTGAATGAACTCCTATCATTATAATAATTCGACATCGGATTCCATTCCCAACGTAAGTTTGGTTTTTTTTTACACATGTCTACCTTTCGTTTTAAAAGGGTTTACGTTCTTGATTTAATGTACCTTAAATCAATTCATTTTTTTTTGTGAGACATATTATCAAACCATATCACATTTATTTTCTTACCCTACCCTCAATTCCAACACAGCACTCAACCTCAACTGTGTCATGTAATGTTTACTTCACTGATAGATATTTATGAGGTAACCTCCTCGTTTTTCCAACTAGTCTACATGATGTACATACAACTCACGATTTTAATTCATCGAACCACTAAAAGGCTTAACGTATGAATCCATCCTACAGATCTATCTTTCAATTTAAAGTTCTCAACCCCTATGGTACATTTGACATTTAAACCTGAGATATGAATTGTCCTTTTCCCTGGTTTGGCTATCGATCTGAGGATGAATCATCGGATTCTTGCAAGTGTAAAGTCATATCTCTTTAGCATTTTGGACTTTTAGCTTCTATTAAACTCATCGTTTAACTACCTATCACTTTTCTATTGGTTTGTCAAAGTGGTGATTTCATCTACATTTCAGGACTAAGGATGATATTCCTGTGTATTTCATCCATGAACTCGTTCAAGGTTTAATAGCTCCCACAACTTCGTCTTTGAAATTTGGTTAGTTCCCAACCATTAGACTACTCTTCCAACATTTCAGTTTGTCAAAATTGCATGTATCAATTGAATTTTCATCACAAGAACAGATGTATTTACTGTGAATTTTTTTGACTTACTAGTTCAGTTATTTTCTCACTATTTACAAATGTTATTAAAATGAAAACACAAGTATCCTCCTGTCTTTATCGTTTTCAATTCTTTTTAATTCGTTTTGTATTTAAAACACTGCATGGTTTGCACAGGATTTGAAATTTTCCTCATTTGTAACATTTTCAGACTCGAGTTATTAACTCACAGTTCGTTTAGCAGTTTTTAATCTACCTCAAACTTTTATTCTTTTTCCTAGAAGTCCTCATCATTTCGAAGAGACTCCAATTTCGATTTAATTTTTAATGGCTTAAATTATTATTCTGCACAATAGCCCATTAAAATCCTTTGTATAAATCTCATCATTAGTAGTTAAATATCATTTATTTAACTATTAAACTTTATTTATTTTATATTATAAAATATAAAATTTATATGGATCAAACCTTAATCCATCGTATGACCATAAATATTAAAATCAATATGTTGATTTTCCTTTTTACCAACTCCTATTGGGCATAATTTATAACCATATCCATCATAATAATTTCGACCCATATGATACTGGTTTATCATTTATTTAACTTAGGTTCAATTAGAGAACATAGTGTTTATTTGGAAATCTCATTGCAATTTCAATTACGACTATAGTCCTTGGTGTCATTCTAATTCGACTTCTGGCATGACTCGTTCCTTCTCTGTTACGTTACAACTCTCGATCACATTTCCCCAAACTCTTATATGGTACCCCACTGCTAATGCATATTAGTTTTAAATGGAAATATTTTTTTGGAAGTCCCACCGTATTAATGTTGAGAAATACTATGGTAACATAGATATGTACCTAGAGTATTGGTTTTCCATTCTGCTTAGATCACGATAAGATTCATCAAGATTTGTTGGTACTAATTTAGGGTTTCAATTAATGCATAGTACGCGGGTCTTTACTCCCATCAAAGATTTAGCTCAGTACTTCGGCTACCTCCATTCTTCGGTTGTTAATGCGATATGACTATCGCAGATATCACCATCTATAGGATGATTATCTGTTAGGGTTAGGACCATACAGTTGGTATTTAATGAATTTTTTCCAAGGTTTCAATTTCATTTGGCATTCCAGTTTTTCTCGAGACTGTTGCTCTTCCTCCAGAAGGTTACACTCCTTCTGCGCAATTACGTCCATCTCTTAACTCAGATTTCATTGGCTGACACTAGGTAATATGGATTTTCTCTTATCAATTACGAAACCAATTTTTATTTCATTTGATTCCATTTTAATTCAGTTTATCGATTCATTGAGGTTAAATCATGAAGCTATTTTTGTCTAGATCTTTGTTTCATTTATGAATGAATTGCAGTGCCCTCTCCGCATTACCGTGTTCACCTTTCAAGGCTTTGCGAAGGAGTCTTTGACTTAACGACTCTCATCTAGGTAAGGTTTATTCAGATTTGGGTATTCGTCATTTTTATAAATGGATATGGGCCTTCAAGCATTGACATGTGAATGTCATGATTTTCTCATGATCTTACTTACACATCCATGAATTTGTTTCAGGTAGAGGAATGTCATTGTATTTCCATTTACGTTTTTCCCAGGTAAGATAAGTTTATCCTGATGGAGGTTATCATATATAAATTTTTTTTATTTTTATTTTTACTATTAACAGTAACCCATTTAAAATTGGGGTTTTACTGATTCCGTTTGGGTTTCTTTCAAGTACGCGTAAAGCCCAATATCATTATGGCAACATCTTCATCTTACTCACTTCCAATTTCTCCTTCTAACAATAACGTGTACCATTCTCTAGGTTTCGCTCTTCCTCTTTGAGGAATATATGAACCTTTTAGCATCTTTCATGTTTTACCAGTGACCTGAATTTCATATTCGAGGACTTTAAAATTTTTATACCATGATGCTGGAATAATTTTTTGAATTGAAATTATGTAACTATAAGCTCATATGGATTGCTTTTCTGCATTGTAAATGTTGTTTTATACCTAGATTTTTGGTCGACCATTTTACTTTCTGTTATGGCTTATGAGAGTATTACAAACCTGCATTCTCGTTATTATTTTATTAATGCTATCTTCTTATTGTTGAGAAATAATTATGTTTACATGCATAATATAACAATGTTATTTTACGAAAAGCTATATTTTCATAAAGATGAGGTGAATCGTTCCTCTGGGGTAACACACATCATTTAATTAATTTACTTAGCTTCTACCAGCTTCGTTTGGACTTAGTTTTTATACAGAGTTGGTCTGTGATAAATTATTTGTTAATTGATATAGTTGTCTCTTGATCATATTTACATTTTAGAATCATTTATAAAGTAGTAGTGTGTGTGTATATATATATATATATATATATATATATATATATATATATATATATATATATATATATATATATATATATATATATATATATATATATATATATATATATATATATATTCAGTTTAGCTCACTACTATACTAGATTATAAAATGGTTTATGCATTTTCTCTAATATAATTATAGAGCACAATTATCTTTTCACACGTCATTAAATATGTATAATTTCTAAAAGATGTGCATCAATATCTACTATTCATGCAGAGACATTATTAATTGTAGACTAGTCTAACTAAATTTTCATTGATGAAATCTCACAAACAATTTTATATAATTCTCTGTTCAGAGTTTCTAAGAAAAGGTAGTTTTGTTTTCCTTTCCATTATACATGTATCGATAGATAATTTTAGCTTTATGAAACTATGTAGCGTTTTTTAGAAATATGAATTTATTGAAATTCTATTATTTTCAAGCTTGTAATGCTATTACTTTGATACAAGATAGAAATTTCAACAGTAGTTTCTCTGTAAATTTCATCACTAGAAAGTTTTGCTAATAATTGTTTAGTATCAGAACAGTTCTATAGATCACATTTACTACTTTCCTAATTTCACCTTTATCCTTCCGAAATCAAGGAAATTTAAGAATAATTTTGATGTAACATAATTTCCAAACTTCTGTATTCCATGTTAATGTTGCAATTCATTCCACACTTTTTGTTCCACAATTTCTTCTCACTATATCTATTTATATATACTTTTGTTTAAATAGACACATTCCATTTTCTTCGAAAATAAACTAATCTCCAGATCTAAGTGTATGTCTTATACATTCTAGTAGATGGTTGTTTTCAATTAAGGGTCTTGCAACTATACAGATTTTTAAATATTCTATATGAAAATCAGTTAAATGAATGGAAATTAAATATGTGACCAGAATACATATAGTGAGCCCATAAATTGTTTCATCAGCTACTTATTCCTAGATTCTATTTATTTTTGTACTGGTTAAATTTCTTTTATGTGTTTTCATCTAAAAATATCTATACTTCTTGATATTTTCTTTTGCTACCAGTAGTTTGATTTATGCTTGCATAGATGTATGCTCATAAGTTTTACTTTGCTTAAATTTATTTCTGTACTGAATGTTAGAGATTTACCACAATTTAATTT
Organism: Pinus albicaulis; assembly: GCA_034641835.2. Lineage (NCBI taxonomy): Eukaryota > Viridiplantae > Streptophyta > Pinopsida > Pinales > Pinaceae > Pinus > Pinus albicaulis. The sequence goes on from CM076578.1 coordinate 1,688,543,490, forward strand.
ATAGCACTACTAGTTTTCACATATTTCTACCATTTTCAGAAATAGTAATTTAGTTTACTTTAGTATAAATATCTTACAAAGTAAGAAAATATAATAAATTTATGATTATGATATTTTCTCAGATGAAATTTCTGTATAGAATAATTGTCACCTATACCATCAATCCAAATCACAGCTTAACAACTTTTGTAATTTTTGTTTTCAGTTTTATAATTTCTATTAAACATAACAGGCATAACTTTGGTTGTAGGATAGTTCTGTAATTGTATTGTCTTTTCAAGAAACTTTAATATTCCTTTACTCTTCTCATGCATGTACTACTTTAGAACACAAAAGCAGATTAAAGTTATATAATTTATTTCTCTCGGAGTAACATATCTCCAGATTTAAACCAATATCAGGTTTAGAGATTCTTGATGATATTTTCCAGTAGACTACATTCCTACAACGTAAAAAATTTCACGAAATATTATTTCTGATAAGGTCTATTAAATGTAGAGAAATTCATAAAGTAAAGCATAAAATTATTATGACTTCCAAAGTTAATAACATGAATAATTCTCATGGTACAATCTGTGACAAACATAAATTTATTAATTAGGTGTACATACCAATTCTTTCTATGACCATTCCTCCCAACCTTAGAGTCCTTTTCTCTCCAGAACTCACCCTGGAACTGAGATCCTCCTAGGATAGACTAACCTCAGCCTGTTCTGGAGCAGCTTACTTAAGCTATGCTTTCCCCAAGCCTGTTTCTAAATTCTGCGTCCATAATTTCAGGATGCTTTCTTCCTGTTTTGCCTGGGCTTCCCTCAATGAGTTACTTTAAAGCTGCTTTATCTACATTTCCAGCTTTTTCACCTCTTCCGAATTAATTTCCTCTTCATTGGGAAATTTAGATTTTTTTCTTTAATCTAATTTAGAATTATTCCTTTCAAGGCTTTTTGAAAGGTTTGGGAAAGTCTTAACCTATCCATATCCTCTTGGATTAGGTTCATGATCTCTTTTCTCATTCTGGCCATAGTGCATACATAATACTTCATTTTATTTTCATTAATAAATAATTAAATAAAATCTAGACAATAATTCTCCATTGGGATCCACTCCCTTTGGATTTTTGTTCAAATATCTAAGTTAAAAAGCATAGAAACTGGGGGTGTTACACGGTTCTTATGATTTTTTTCTTTGAATTTATGATTTTAAATCTTGGTAAGTTTTGATTTTAACTCTCATTTAGAGTTTGGATTTCAAAGAATTAATTCTTGGATAGTATCTCTTCGAAATTTTGTTTATTTTTTCCCCCAGACCTAATTTTTTCTTGGTTTCATTGCTCTGGTCATGTATGCGTTACTTGCATATTTGTGACGATGGCCATTGTAGATAGCCCTAGGAGTTATGCCTACTTACTTCTTGGCATCATAACCCCAATTCGTCTTCAATTGAGAGAAGCTAGATTTTCCCAAAAAATTTCATCAAAGATGATACATCAGTTCGAATGGCCTAGAGGTTCGAACCTATCACAGGGATTCCTCGAAACTTCTTTTAGCATCACCTAATTTCCTTTTTCTTTAATCATTTATGGTAATTGTTATTTCTCTTTAGCAACTTTCTCCTAACTGTCATTCCTTTCTTGTTTTTCTATAGTTAACCCTCATGAGTACACAACCGTAAAAACTCTATGACCTATTCTCTTATCTCAGCATGTACTTTTATTCGAGGTAGCTCTAAACTCTGGCTTATCTTCAAAGCCCAGCATCATGTCACGTTATTGACTTATACCTGTTTATATATATACAGGTTGGTAATGCATCGCCCAACTATGCTCCATATTAAATGGTAATTTTTATTCTTGTATTTATAGGAATGTTACCAGATTTCATAGTGTTTTCCCTTATCTGTTAAATTCACAGTTTTATATTGTAATAATGGTAACTCGTAGATTGAGAAAGTTCTCATAACAGGACTGTTTGTTTTTTTTTTAAGTGATATATTCTCCACGTTTTTAACTTACAGTATCTGGTTTGATCCTTTATTTTTATACTTATGACTTTCCTATCATAAATTTCAATACTCTCTTATGGTGATTTATATAACAGAATTATTATTCTTCAGATATTTAACCCAGACATCATGTAACATGTATAGTATTAAGTTTTTTTCTTCAGATAAAAAGCTACAACATTCACATTAATAATTATCATTCTTAGTAGTTCTTGAAGCATCTATAAGTCCTTGAAGTAATACAATTGTCCATCTCTTCTATTTAATATTTACAATTTATATTCCCGTTGATAAAATAAGATAATTCATTATTTTTCTAGACTGTACTAGAGTTTATCAACATTCCTCATATTGTATTTTCATGAGTTATTTTTATGATTATGTCATGTCCTTCATTATAACAACAATTAAATTTTTTCTAACACACAGATACTGTCCTTTGAATTTTAAATTTAAAAAGTATTCCTCTATTTTTCCTTAATGTTTGCATGTATTTAACTGTACCAATTTCATCTTTTCATGAAAATAATACTAGGATATAAAACAATACAGTACTAGTAGAGCTTATATTTTCATTTTTAAATTTACAAGACAACATTATAAAATTTCAATGATCAAATGTATAGATCTATTATACTTATCTCTATTGTATTTCCTTTATGCATCCAAATTCTATTCTGTCTAAAATCGCAGCTCTATTCTTATTTAATAAAATATATTTTTATATTACTTTAAATTGGTTTAATGCTACACCATTTCCTAACAGAGTTTGTGCTTTAAAATGAGATTCTAGTCTCCAATTTAAACCTTACAGGTTTATACATTCTAGTAGATGGGTCTCATTTAGCTAATCCCAAGAAAATATATGGATTAGTAATATATTAATATTATAAATCTGTTAAATGTATGGGAAAGGAATGTATTGGCATATCAATTTCCAGGGAATTAGGTCTATTCAATTTATACATATTTGTAACCTTCTTTTTTCTTTTTTTTTCAAAAATTTACATATAGACTAAGTCAATAAATTTCGAATAATATAGTTTAGTGTGCATACCAATTAAGTATGACAAGTTCTCCCAACCATAGAGTTCTATCTCCTTAACTCATCCCCGAGATGAGATCCTTGCTTCCTTGGATAGAGAACCCTTTATCTTTCCTGAAGCATTTTATTTAAGCAGTGCTTTCCCAAGCCTGTTTCTAATTTCTATGTCCATAAATTACAGGATGCTTTATTCCTGTTTTTTCCTAGGCTTCCCTCAATGAGGTACTTTAAAGCTGTCTTTTCCGCTTTTCTAGATTTTATTCCTCTTCCCAATTACTTTCCTCTTCATTGCGGAAATTAGAATTTTCTCTCCCAATCTAGTTTAGTAATATTCCTTTAAAGATGTATCTGAAAGGTTTTGGTAAAGTCTAACCTTATCCATATTCTCATGCATCAAGGTTTCGGATATCCATATCGATCTGGTCATATTGCACACATAATTATTCCATTTATATTTATTGATAAATATTTAAATAAATCCACACATTGTTTCTCCATTGGAGTCCATTTCCCCTTTGGATTTGTTCAAATGTCAAATTAAAAAGCATAGCAAATTTGGGGTGTTACACTTTAACTCTTTGAACCTTTTGTAAATATTTGTTCCAACCTATTTGAAATATAGCGACACTAAAAATATTTTACTATGCGTAAGGCACTCTTATTTGAAAATAACTCCCCTAGGTGCCATTGTGTCCATGTCTGAGCCATTAGATGAAATGTTAGACGATTGAAATTTTTTAGGCCATTAGATCCACCAATAATAATCTTATATGTTTTCTTATAATCTTAGTTTTTTTTAATAAGTATTTAGGTTTCGTGAATTTTAAGTTAAAATGATGTTATTAAAAATTTGTCATATTTAAATAAAATTTATATCATAAAATTAAACTCCACACAAACAAAGTAATTTAAATTACATGGATAAAAAACAATATAAAAAAGGAAAATAACTATTTATATATTTAAGTATTACATTTTTGTTCCAAATATAATAATAATAAACTATAAAAACAACCCATGGTATTGACCCATGGTATTCATGTGGAATGTAGTTTATTTAAACGGGGAAATTAAGATAGCCAAGATCAACCTCAAATTTGGATCTACAAAGAGCCAAGAGATATCAAATGTCTTGATATACAAACCTATTTTAGAGTGAAAAGAGAATTGATCCATCTCATAAATAATATAGATCTAAACTAATTATTTACTAACATTATTTTTAAATGTTTATAACTATTATTCTTTTAAAATTTTACCTAATAAAATGCATATAAATTTTCATACATCCAAATATACATAGTTTTTCTTGTTTTATGTTATTTTTGTTAAAACTATTTTATTATTCCAAAAATACATGGTTTTTTTTTGTTATATATTATTTATGTTAAAATTGTTTTATTATTCATAAGTAGTATTTCTTAATATATCAAAAAATTAAATTAAAAATGAAAAAATTTAAACCTTTAATTACTTAATTGTAATAGTTTGTAACTACATAAAAATTTGTAACTACATACATACTCTTTGTTATTTCTTTTTGTTATTGAATATCAAATTTCTTCCCTTAAAAAAACTATATACATATCTTTAATGACCTAATTGTAGCTCATAAATCTTACATGTTTTTTACTTTATAATCATAAACAATTTTCATATTATATGATGTCAAACTTACTCAACTTTTTATTCTGAAATTTTAAAAAATGTTTTTCACTACATAATTTTAGATTTTATGACTTCTTTATTTTTTAATTCCAAAGAAAACATACAAAAAAAAACCCACTCAGTCCTTACTGTAGATTATAGTTATACAAAATTGACACTATGTGATTAAAAATAGAGTAAGTTGAGACAAACTAAGGTGTTTTTTTTGTACAAGTTTTATAATAACCTTTCCTGCCATCCAATATATAATGTAGATTCTATTATAGAGAGAGTGTGTTCTAGTTTATAACCTGATCTACAATCAAATAACCACAATCAAAGAAAATTTCTATGGATGTCACAAGTTATCATTCACACAGTGGTGTATTGGTGTTCTCAGTTGAAATGGATCCTATTAGATGCATGGTGGCCAGAGACACTAAAACTTTAAAAATAGATATATGTTATTACATCCATATTGTCTACAAACTGCCCAAATTTTCCATCTTATACAACAATTTATAACAATCACCGCTTAATTTACTCTCTAGTTTTTTAAACCCCCACCCATGCTTGGGAGATCACAGTGTAAAATCAAATTTTTTGTGGTTTTTTTAAAGGGTTCATAAAAAAAATAGACGATGAGGAATTCAATATTGTGGTATAATAACTAATTTTTGAATCATTATGACAAAAAAAACATCACATTAGCTCACGGAATATATCTAATGCTATAAGGATATGAGATGATAACAAAGTTTTGAATCATGATAACTAGGTGACAACCAAAACTAAGTTAGAGCCACAAGAAAAAAATCACAGCAACTCACAGAATCAATCCAAGGTTGCAATGAACCCCATACATAGTGATGCACCTCATGGGAATTTTAGTGCGCATAGAACATCAACCTAAAAAGTCTATACACTTGATCAATTTAGAGTAACCTAATATGTCTAGATTGGATGTCGAGGTTGATGGTGTAAAAATTGAGGATGCTTCTTAAATGGCAAGGGTTGTAAATATCGATGTGTTTGGTTACTATTTGTGCAGTGATTTTCCAAATAAAATTTCATTATAAAAGTTTTTATAATATATTTTCAAGCACATCACTTTATACATAGCTTTAGTGAAAAGGCTTGTGAGGCCCACCAGGTGCAATATGAGATGATGTGAGGCCCATGAGGTGAAAAATGAAACTATGTTACAAATTTAAGATTTAAGAATGAAGCACATGAGTCGGCATCTCATTTGGATTTGGATTTTTATGTCACAATGGAATTCATTGGAGTCAGATCAGTTTTCAAAATAGCCAAGTGAATGGCCCATGGGGTTTGTTATTTTTTTACAAGTCAATAAAAATTCTCCATTTTATTACGTCGTAAGGAATTCTTATTTGAAAACAACTTTCCTACTTGCCAATGTGTCTCCATTAGATCAAATGTTAGACCATTGAAATTTTTTAGGCCATAAGATCCACAAGTAAATAGTTTTATATTTTTTTATAATGTTAGTTTTTTTTTTTTTTTAGTTTTTCTTTTTAATAAGTTAGATTGATTTTAGGTGTATAATAGAAATGTTGTAATCTCATGTTTAACATTTTGACTATGTCAAATTACACAAAATTAAAAATGAATATAAATTAAATAAAAATATTGACATAATGTAATGAAAATTTTAACTAGGCCAAAATACAATAAAAACAAAAATAATAAAATAAAATAATAATAAAGTAAAAAAACAACCCATGGTATTGACCTTATTTGAAAACAATTTCCCTAGCTCTTGATGTGTCCATGTGTGAGCCATTGGATCAAATGTTAGATGATTGAAATGTTTTAAGCCATTATATCCACAAGTAAATAGTTTTATATATATTTTTTCAATGTTAGTTTTTTTTATTTTTAATAAATTAGATTGATTTTAGGTGTATAATAGAAATTTTGTAATGTCATGTTTAACATTTTGACTATGTCAAATGACACAAAAATAAAAATAAAAGTAAATTAAATAAAAAGATTGACATAATGTAATGAAAATTTTAAGTAGTTCAAAATACACTAAAAAACAAGAATAATAAAGTAAAATAATAAGAAACATTTAAAACAACCCATGGTATTCATGTGGAATACAATGAATAATTTTTTTTTTTTTTTTTTTTTTTTTTTGTAAAATACATAAACATTATATGTTTTTCTACATAAGCATTAAATTTTTATTCTCAATAAAATTTATATCATAGAGTTAAACTCGTCACAAACCAATTAATATATTTCACATGGATAAAAAACAATATAAAAAAAGGAAAATAACTATTTATATTTTTAAATATTACATTTTTGTGTTACTATGCTCTCCAACAAAGTATGATATAGATGTTTTAATGCCATGTTTAACATTCACATAATCAAAAATGAAATTAAATTAAATAAAAAGACTAACATAATGTAATGAATATTTTAACTAGGTCAAAATACAATAAAAAATAAAAAGAATAAAATAAAATAAAGTAATAATAAACTATAAATACAACCCATGGTATTCATGTGGAATGTAGTTTATTTAAAGGAGGAATTAAGATTTCCTAAATTAATCTTAACTGTGGATCTACCAAGAGCCAAGAGGGATCAAATGTATAGATATGAAAACCTCTTCCCTCTTTGAAAACAACTCCCCTAGTTCCTACTGTGTCGATGTTTGAGCCATTGGATCAAATGTTAGACAATAGAAATGTGTTAGGCTATTAGATTCACAAGTAAATTGTTTTATATATGTTTTTTATAATGTTAGTTTTAAGTAAATAATGTTATATATGTTTTGGTGAATTTTAAGTTAAGATGTTGTTATTAAAATTTTGTTAGATTTTAACCCCAATTTTTTTAATAAAATTTAAATTAATAACTTAATAAAACTAGATTTTACATCAATTAGTTCAATATATAATTTTTTTTGTAAAATATATAAACATTAAATGTTTCGGTACATAGAATTAATTTTTTATTTTCAATAAAATTTATATCATAAAATTAAACTCCACACAAACCAATTAATTTATATTACTTGGATAAAAAAAAATATAAGAAAAGGAAAATAACTATTTATATATTTAAATATTACATTCTTTTATAGATATGCTCTCGAACAAAGTATGTTAGAAATGTTGTAATGTCATGTTTAACACTTTGACTATGTCAAATTACACAAAATTTAAAATAAAAGTAAATTAAATAAAAAAATTGACATATTGTAATGAACATTTTAACTAGGTTGAAATACAATAAAAAATAAAAATAATAAAATAAAATAGTAATAAACTATAAATACAACCCATAGTATTGACCCATGGTATTCATGTGGAATGTAGTTTATCAATAACTTTGGATCTAATAAGAGGCAAGAGGAATCAAATGTATTTATATGAAAACCTCTTCCCTCTTTGAAAACAACTCCCCTAGGTGCCAGTGTGTCCATAATGAATATTTTTTGTTTTTTGTAAAATACATAAACATTATATGTTTTGGTACATAAGGATTAAATTTTTATTTTGAATAAAATTTATATCATAGAATTAAACTCCCCACAAACAAATTAATATATATGACATGGATAACAAACAATATAAAAGAAGGAAAATAACTATTTATATATTTAAATATTACATTTTTGTGTTACTGTGCTCTCCAACAAAGTATGATATAGATGTTGTAATGCCATGTTTAACATTCACAAAATTAAAAATAAAAGTAAATTAAATAAAAAGATTGACATAATGTAATGAACATTTTAACAAGGTCAAAATACAATAAAAAATAAAATAAAATAGTAATAAAATATAAATACAACCCACGGTATTGACCCATGGTATTCGTGTGGAATGTAGTCTATTTAAAGGGGGAATTAATATTGCCTAAATTAACCTTAACTGTGGATCTACCAAGAGCCAAGAGGGATCAAATGTATTCATATGGAAACCTCTTCCGTCTTTGAAAACAAATTCCCTACCTGCTACTGTCTCCATGTTTGAGCCATTGGATCAAATGTTAGACAATTAAACTGTTTTAGGCCATTAGATTCACAAGTAAATAGTTTTATATATATTTTTTATAATGTTAGCTTTAAGTAAATAGTATTATATATGTTTAGGTGAATTTTAATTTAAAATGTTGTTATTAAATTTTTTTTAGATTTTAACCTCATTTTTTTTAATAAAATTTAAATTAATAACTTAATAAAACTATATTTTACATAAATTAGTTCAATGAATATTTTTTTTTTTTGTAAAATACATAAACATTAAATGTTTTGGTACATAAGTAGTAAATTTTTATTTTCAATAACATTTATATCATAAAATTCAACTCCACACAAACCAATTAATTTATATTATATGGATAAAAAAATATAAGAAAAGGAAAATAACCATTTATATATTTAAATATTACATTCTTGTGTTACTGTGTTCTCCAACAAAGTATGATAGAAATGTTGTAATGTCATGTTTAACACTTTCACTATGTCAAATTACAAAAAAATTACAATAAAAGTAAATTAGATCAAAAGATTGACATATTGTAATGAACATTTTAACTATGTCAAAATAAAATAAATAATAAAAATAATAAAATAAAATAATAATAAACTATAAATAAAACCCATGGTATTGACCCATGGTATTCATGTGGAATGTAGTTTATTTAAAGGGGGGATTTAAGATTGCCTAAATGAATAACTTTTGATCTAATAAGAGGCATGAGGAATCAAATGTCTTGATATGAAAACCTCTTCCCTCTTTGAAAACAACTCGCCTAGTTGCCAATGTGTCCATAATGAATATTTTTTTTTTTTTGTAAAATTCATAATCATTATATTTTTTAGTAAACAAGCATTAAATTTTTATTTTCAATAAAATTTATATCATAGAATTAAAATCCCCACAAACCAATTAATATATATTACACGGATAAAAAACAATATGAAAAAAGGAAAATAACTATTTATATATTTAGATATTACATTTTTGTGTTACTATGCTCTCCAAAAAAGTATGATATAGATGTTGTAATGCCATGTTTAACATTCACAAAATTAAAAATAAAAGTAAATTAAATAAAAAGATTGACATAATGTAATGAAAATTTTAACTAGGTCAAAATACAATAAAAATAAAATAATAATAAATTATAAATACAACCCATGGTATTGACCCATGGTATTGACCCATGGTATTCATGTGGAATGTAGTTTATTTAAAGGAGGAATTAAGATTGCCTAAATTAATCTTAATTGTGGATCTACCAAGAGCCAAGAGGGATCAAATGTATTGATATGCAAACCTCTTCCATTTTTTAAAACAACTCCCCTAGCTGCTACTGTGTCCATGTTTGAGCCATTGGATCAAAGGTTAGACAATTGAAATATTTTAGGCCATTAAATTCAGAAGTAAATAGTTTTATATATTTTTTTTATAATGTTAGTTTTAAGTAAATAGCGTTATATATGTTTTGGTGACTTTTAAGTTAAAATGTTGTTATTAAAAAATTGTTAGATTTTAACCTCAATTTTTTAATAAAATTTAAATTAATAACTTAATAAAACTAGATTTTACATAAATTAGTTCAATGAATAATTTTTTTTTGTAAAATAGAGAAAAAATAAATTTTTTGGTACATAAGCATTAAATTTTTATATTGAATAAAATTTATATCATAAAATTAAACTCCACAGAAACCAATTAATTTATATTATATGGATAAAAAAAAGAAAAGAAAAGGAAAATAACTATTTATATATTTAAATATTATATTCTTGTGTTACTATGCTCTCCAACAAAGTATGATAGAAATTTTGTAATGTTATGTTTAACACTTTGAAAATAAAAGTAAATTAAATAAAAATATTGAGATATTGTAATGAACACTTTAAATAGGTCAAAATACAATAAAAAATAAAAATAATAAAATAAAATAATAATAAACTATAAATACATCCCATGGTATTGACTCATGGTATTCATGTGGAATGTCGTTTATTTAAAGGGGGTATTAAGATGGCCTAAATAAATAAATTTGGATCTACTAAGAGGCATGAGGAATCGAATGTCTTGATATGCAAACCTCTTCCCTCTTTGAAAACAACTCCCCTGAATATTAGTTTTTTCTTTGTAAAATACATAAACATTATATGTTTTAGTAAATAAGCATTGATTTTATTTTCAATTAAATTTATATCGTATAATTCAACTCCCCACAAACCAATTAATATATATTACATGGATAAAAAACAACATAAAAAAAGGAAAATAACTATTTATATATTTAAATATTACATTTTTGTGTTGCTGTGCTCTCCAAAAAAGTATGAAATAGATGTTGTAATGCCATGTTTAACATTCAAAAAATTAAAAATAAAGGGAAATTAAATAAAAATATTGAAATAATGTAATGAACATTTTAACTAGGTCAAAATACAATAAAAATAAAAATAATAAAATAAAATAATAATAAACTATAAATACAACCCATGGTATTGACCCATGGTATTCATGTGGAATGTAGTTTATTTAAAGGAGGAATTAAGATTTCCTAAATTAATCTTAACTGTGGATCTACCAAGAGCCAAGACGGACCAAATGTATTGATATGCAAACCTCTTCCCTCTTTGAAAACAACTCCCCTAGCTGCTACTGTGTCGCTGTTTGAGCCGTTAGATCAAATGTTAGAAAATAGAAATGTTTTAGGCCATTAGATTCACAAGTAAATAGTTTTATATATGTTTTTTATAATGTTAGTTTTAAGTAAATAGTGTTATATATGTTTTGGTGAAATTTAAGTTAAAATGTTGCTATTAAAAATTTGTTAGATTTTAACCTCAATTTTTTTAGGAAGATTTAAATTAATAACTAAATAAAACTAGATTTTACATAAATTAGTTCAACGAATAATTTTTTGGGTAAAATACATAAACATTAAATGCTTTGGTACATAAGCATTAAATTTTATTTTCAATAAAATTTATATCATAATGTTAAACTCCAGAGAAATCAATTAATTTACATTGCATGGATAAAAAAAATATAAGAAAAGGAAAATAACTACTTATATATTTAGATATTACATTCTTGTGTTACTATGATCTCCAGCAAAGTATGATATAAATGTTGTAATGTCATGTTTAACACTTTGACTATGTCAAATTAAACAAAATTTAAAATAAAAGTAAACTAAATAAAAAGATTGACATATTGTAATGAACATTTAAAGTAGGTCAAAATACAATAAAAAATAAAAATAATAAAATAAAATAATAATAAACTATAAATACAACCCATGGTATTGACCCATGATATTCATGTGGAATGTAGTTTATTTAAACGGGGTAATTAAAATTTCCTAAATCAATAACTCTGGTTCTACTAAGAGGCAAGAGGAATCAAATGTCTTGATATGCAAACCTCTTCTCTCTTTGAAAAAAACTCCCATAGGTGCAAATGTGTCCATCATGAATAATATTATTTTTTGTAAAATACATAAACATTATATGTTTTGGTACATAAGCATTAAATTTTAATTTTGAATAAAATTTGTGTCATATAATTAAACTCCCCACAAACTAATTAATATATACTATATGGATAAAAAACAATACAAAAAAATAAAATAACTATTTATATATTTAAATATTACATTTTTGTGTTACTATGCTCTCCAACAAAGCATGATATAGATGTTGTAATGCCATGTTTAACATTCACAAAATTAAAAATAGAAGTAAATTAGATAAAAATATTGATATAATGTAATGAACATTTTAACTAGGTCAAAATACAATAAAAAATAAAAATAATAAAATAAGAATAAACTATAAATACAACCCATGGTATTCATGTGGAATGTAGTTTATTTAAAGGAGGAATTAAGATTTCCTAAACTAATCTTAACTATGGATCTACCAAGACCCAAGAGGGATCAAATGTATTGATATGCAAACCTCTTCACTCTTTGAAAGAAACTCCCCTAGCTATTACTGTGTCCATGTGTTGAGCCATTGGATCAAATGTCAGACAATTGAAATGTTTTAGGCCATTAGATTCACAAGTAAATAGTTTTATATATATATTTTTTATAATGTTTATTTTATGTAAATAGTGTTATATATATTTTGGTGACTTTTAAGTTAAAATGTTGTTATTAAAAATTTGTTAGATTTTAACCTCATTTTTTTTAACAAAATTTAAATTAATAACTTAATAACTTAATAAAACTAGATTTTATATAAATTAGTTCAATGAATAAATTTATTTTTTTCTGTAAAATACATAAACATTAAATGTTTTGGTACATAAGCATTAAATTTTATTTTCAACAAAATTTATATCATAAAATTAAACTCCTCACAAACCAATTAATTTATATTATATGGATAAAAAAAAATATAAGAAAAGGAATATAATTATTTATATATTTACATATTACATTCTTGTGTTACTACATTGCTCTCCAACAAAATATGATAGAAATGTTGTAATGCCATGTTTAACACTTTGACTATGTCAAATTACACAAAATTTAAAATAAAAGTAAATTAAATGAAAAGATTGACATATTGTAATGAACATTTTAACTATGTCAAAATACAATAAAAAATAAAAATAATAAAATAAAATAATAATAAACTATAAATATAGCCCATGATATTGACCCATGGCATTCATGTGGAAAGTAGTTTATTTAAATGCCGGTATTAAGATTGCTTAAATCAATAACTCTAGATCTACTAAGAGGCAAGAGCAATCAAATGTCTTGATATGCAAACCTCTTCCCTCTTTTAAAATAACTCCCCTAGGTTCCAATGTGTTCATATTTGATCAATTGGATCAAATGTTAGATGATTGAAGTGTTTTAGGCCATTACATACACAAGTAAATAGTTTTATTTATGTTTTTAATAATGTTAGTTTTTTTTCTTTTTAATAATTTAGATTGAGTTTAGGTTCTTGTGACTTTTATTTTATAATGTTGGTATTAAAAATTTGTTAGATTTTAACCTCATTTTTTTTAATAAAATTTAAATCAATAACTAAATAAAACTATATTTTACATAAATTAGTTTAATGAATAAAGTTTTTTGTAAAATATATAAACATTAAATGTTTGGTAACATAAGAATTAAATTTTTATTTTCCATAGAATTTATATCATAAAATTAAACTCCAAACAAACCAATTAATTTATATTACATGGATAAAAAACAATATGGAAAAAAAGAAAATAAGTGTTTATAGATTTAAATATTACATTTTTGTGTTACTATGCTCTCCAACAAAGTATGATAGAAATGAATTTGGAAAACTTCATGAAGCTTATCTCAAGTTCCACATTTAGATCAGAAGTATATGGAATAATAAAAGTAGGTCAATCAAGACTTATCAAGAATATATGATACTTTACAAGGAAACAATGTTGACAAGGCTACGAAGGACCAAATAGAAGAATTAAAAACAGAAGAGGGCTCTTCTGAAAATGTGTTAGTCGAGGATTTTGGAATCCATACGAGCAACATTATCCCACGGATTCAAGCAAGCACTCAAAAAGAGATAAAAAATAGTGATATAGAGACAATTTGTTTAGAAACAAGAGAAAGCTAGAATTATAGCTCGGAGATAGAGTTATGGGAAGAGAAACATTCCAATTGTAAAGAGGAGTCATAGTTACATGAGTAGTAGTTCACTCGACATAATTCTCCACCGCTTATTCTGGAAGAGTTGGAGCTGAGAAAGTTCCTACTACCTCATTAGTTGAAGAAGGCCCACATGAGAAAATAAAAAGAGATTCTTGAATGTTATTTTCATTTGACATTCAGTCACTTTGCTCTTTTTTCTCTAGTAGTCTCTTTACCTCTGCCCTTAAATTCAATGGCTCAAAAAATATATATAAAAAAGACGTTTACCTATTGCAATTAGCTGAAAAAAAGGTTATTTCTAAAGGGTCACTTGGAGAGGAAATTATTATTTAAAAGGTCGGGAAAATAATTTCCTTTCAAAACCAAAATGTACTATCACTAGGGAAGGGAGTTATCACATGTAAAATCTATTCCCATTATTGTCACTACAAAATTTGATTGTTTCTTTTTTTTTATAAGAAAATAAATGATATTTAAAAGGCACTAAAGTCATGAATTATGGTCCTCAAAGAAGTCACTAGATTCCCTTATGAGCTGATTTTTTCTTCTTAGTTTTGGGTCTTGATGATTTTTGTTATTCTGACTGAGGTGAAAAGTTCCAAAGAAGTGGAATATTTGTCGTTCAAAGACGAATTATGGAAATATGATTGTAGATAATTTATTAATATATATGATCTGAAGTGAGATTAATTAATCATCTCCAAGGGTTTAAAAAAGCCCAAATGTATCTTATCCATAAAATTCACTATTAATATAACTCTATGCTCTATGTTCAAATGATAAGTGAAGGTGGATTTACCATACTTAAGCCTCTTAGTAGTCTCTTATGAAGTACAACATGTCATAGTGATAAGTTTTTATTCCATTAAATAGTTCTAGTTATAAAGCCGAGTGAGAGTTCTAAGAATAGTATCAGAGGAATTCAAAATTGCAAATGTGAGAGAAGCAAATAATTTCGTGGAAGGGTGATGTCTGCGCAACCTGGTCATAAAAACCAAGTGCATCCTTCATGTAGAAAAAAAGTAAACATGTAGATTTTGTCATATAGAGGTTTTGAGTACTTTGGCCAAACTGTCCCTTCCATTATCAAAAAGCACATCTTACATGCAATTAATAAAAAATAAGTTGTTCCACATCAATTACCAAAGATGGGTATTTTGATTTGAGGTCCAGTAAACATAATTCTCCACCCCTTATTCTTGAGGATCAGTTAGAGCCGAGAAAGTTCCTACTACCTCTTCGTTCTTATATCTTATTCTTTCCTATACTACAACCTTAAGTCATTTCCTTTGCAACATGTCATGCAATTGCTAATTTTATTCCAATGATAAATTCCATAAATGATTTTTTATCATTGATTTGTATTCAAAAATTTATATTTGTTATCATTCATCTCTATTCACAAATTTATAAATTATATAAAATATAAATTTATAATTTACATAGCTATAATTTCATGTAACATTTGATAGAATTTTTGAGAGAAATGTGTAGAGATACTATAATATTTTGATTAAGGGGGACAATTCAATATTGAAAAAGAGCACATTTTTTATTAAATATTTTCAATTGGAACTTGGAATTTGATTAAGTGATCTCTCTTTATATTAGAATTTTTAATGACATTTTGTTTACTAAATTTAGTATTCAGTGATCTCATATATATCTCACGATTGAATTGATGCCTTACAGTGTTTATTTTGCAACATGTGGTGCAATTACTAGTTATTAAATCACTCATTTAAAATAATCTAATGAATAATAAAATGATATACATATTTTATCCTATTAATACATTTTATTTGAATTATTTATTTATTTTAAATTTGATGATATTATAACCCGAGGAATAAAAATACATATTTTATCGCATCTTAAATTTTGCGACTACCTTAATATAATACGTCAAATTACAAATATATGTAACAATTTTAAGGCCATCTGTGATGTCAGAGAAATTATGATGTGAAAGTGAAGATAATCAAGAAAGTGCAAACCAAAACCGCTGTTAGATTGGATAAGTACATATAGTGGTATCCCACTACATCTAAATCAGAAGCATGATTTGTAACGAATAATCTTCGTGGGATTGGTTTGGCATCTTTGGTGAAGAGCAAATTTTTCCATTCGATTTTTTTCTCACGTCTATCGTGAATGTAAGCACAACTCTAGAACCATAATAATTTTAACGTTCTCAGGTTCTTAAACACGATACAGTTCATGTAGACATAAATGAGGTTTTCTCGTGTGTCACGCATTCGCAGCTTTTAGTGCGGTGCGCAGCGTAATCATATTGCTCTCGGTTATTGAAAATATGCCCGGATTATTTTGATGGACATATACAAATTTAATGGCCGCAGAAAATGAGAAAGCAAACAAAAGATGAAGCTACATAGAGTAGCAGTTTATGAGATGTAGTTCATGAGATGTTTTTAATATTTTCCAGGAGATAAAATTATCCATTTGTATTCTTTTAAATATATAAATGAATTCATCACCATTAAAAAAAATACTGTATTCAGTTAATTACATCCCTCAAACTTAGTATTCCATGAAACTTCTCCTGAATTTCAGTCAAAGTTGGAAAAAAAAATTGCCCAAAAGAATACTAAAAACTTCTACCGTCACACGGTTAGACTACTGCACACGGAAATGTTTGCCTATTATTTGGAGAGAAGTGAAGCGTAAGGGATTACCGGAAACGACATCATATGACGTAACTGAAATGAATTCAATCATTGTCTCGGTTGACGTTTGCTGTTTTCTTTTGAAAATAACATAGAATGTCGGCCGCTCCCTCTCAACTCTGTCAAATGCTCGCCACTTTCTCTGACTTTCCATGGCCATCTTTCTATAACATTCAGCTTAGAGCTTCTCATTTGTAGCTTTTAGTTGCCTTCCGTGATGATGCCTCCTTAATGATTTGTTCCCACCGGACCTATGCCGCGCACTTGGACCAATCCACAACCTGTTTGTGTGAGTTGTCTCTGTTACGTGGATTCCATTGTGTCCGAGTGTTGATTCAGCCTAGATGCCTTCGCCTCCATGCCTTATAGACCTTCCGGGGAATCCCTCGTGGGTTATGTGTCCACATGACGTCATACTTGCGTCATCCTTCCAACATGATACCTTCATGCTTGCTTAATATTTTCAACATGGTGCCCTCTAAATAGTGACACATGTGACTCTGATTTGGCCCACTTCACCACTTGAAAACACCAATAATGCACCAAAAATGCATGCCCTCGGTCTTTCCGTCTATACTGCCACGTCATTTGTGCTAACATCAAGCTGACATCATCATGTCCTTATGTGTGCCACGCTATCATCACGAGCTAATAAAACGTTTCCACGTGTCTTTATTTCATTTTTCCATGTCGCCAAAATAGGGAACAAAAGGGGCTCCGAGCCTTGGATTTTCAAGGAATCTCTTCGTTCAAATTCAAACACAAAACCACAAGGTTTAATCCTAGTCTAAAAAATCCACAGAATAACTCAGAAATTTTGCTAAGATTCTGAAAATTTTCTGTTAAAATTTATCAGAATCTTGTTTACAGTTGTTAAAATTTAGTATTTTGGGTGCCTTAAAAGTTTTTGATAGTGTTGAATCCATTTCCACTATCAAAACTGCAAATCAAACACTCCAACTACCCGATTTTTTGAATTTTTTTTACTGGATTCCGGCAAAACTACTAGCCCAGCTATTCTATTGCATCGGTAGTCACAACTTCCTCGCCCTGTCATCCTAGGAGTTTTCAAATTGTGTGATTTTCCAGAAATGGACCTTTCGAGGTGACGTCTTATGTATGAGCCTTGTTGCAAAGATTTTTCAAATTGTGTGATTTTTCGGGATTGGACCTTTCGAGGTGATGTGTTATGTATGGGCCTTGTTGCGAAAGCTCTACACTAACCAACTCCTTTTCCACCTTGCCAGGCTAGCCTAGTTGTAAATCATCCAAGTTCTTCAAATGTGCATGCCTCTAGTTCTTCCGGGGATGGACCTCTGGGATGAGTTGTCCTGCGAGGACCTCTCACTACAACATGCACCAATCACCATGGTTGTCTTATTTTTGTACTATTGCTTACATGTCCTCTCGGAGCCCTATCATCTTGGTTTTTCTCCCTTGTGAACATTTTCAAACTTCCAGTGAAGGTCTCCTAGGGTGATGTGGCTCTAGAGACCACCCGCTGTAGACTTTTGCCAATCACAACTAAGTCTCACTTGCTGATGTCCTCCTGAACTTATGTCATCCTGGGGTTCACTTATGTGCCCCAATTTGAACCATCCAACGAAAATCCACTGGGATTACATATTTAGGGTCTCATCGTTGGCCAATTATATTTTACTCTATTGCTCCACTATTTGACCACGTTTTCCCAACTCATTATTTAACCGTTCCGCTAAAAAGCTCCGACAATCTTTGGCAAAACCTCCAAACTTAACTTGCTCCAATTTGAATTTAACTTTTCCACTAAAAAGCTCCGACAATGTTTGGCAAAACCTCCAAACCTAATGACGCTTCAAAGCTGAATCAGACCCTTCTAAGGAGAGACAGTCACTGTAGTCATGACCCAGTCAGTGTTTTCCTGGTCAAACCCCGTCCTTGACTCCACATGGTCTACTCACATTTCCTCGGTAATTTATTTATCAAATTCGTGGAATTTGATAAATAAACCTTATGCACAACCTTTGCAAATTTAATTAAATCTCTCGGCTTTATATTATATCGCCAACCTTATAACCAATTTTTAATCTTCGAAACTTTATATTAAACCCATTCACTGTGTAATAACCCTCACACCGTACCAGTTATCTTCCGCGTGTCTTTGTCCAACGACCACTGTCTGATGGCCCTCTCCTAAATAAATAGTTTGTATGCATATCGCTCGGCATCCTGATATGAATGTTAACGCGCGATGGCACACTCTGAACGGTGGTTTTCTAGGGGTCCACCTTGCCACGCATCAACAGCTCTATGGAATCACTCCGCGACCAGGAAATACCACTTACTCACCAAAAGCGGTGCGATATGGGAAATCCGCCTCCGCAAATCCGCTCGTGGTTTTGTACAGTGCCTTACCAGGGTTTGTCCAAGGTTACGTTATTCCTTTTGGTTTTTAACTCACGTCTAATCCTTCAGGTCAGGTTCTGAAAGCAACGACTCTGTCTCTCTTTATTAAGCGGGAATTTTATAATTGAACTATGTTCACGCCCAGGGTTCTCTACACAAACCTCGCCTGTGGTTGGGTGAATTCACAGGGTTATCCAAACAATTTACGAGAATTCAAAGACAGAGAAATGAAATGTCCAGTGTACAATCACCTCACAATTAAACAATTCTTCACAATTATCAATTCAGACAGTTTGGAAATCAACAGGACTCGAAGTCTATTCAACCGGAAGAAATTGCTCTATACACAAAGTTTTATTGCAGAAATTTCTCCTTTTCTTCTCCATGCTCTCTCTGCTCCCTCATATACATCTGAGGATTCAATTTATATACATTATAGTGTGACTCTTCGGTTCCTCTACGAGGACCATTTTAGAAAATCAACAGCCTAATTTAAATATTTCGCCTAACTGAAATATGACAGCTAGACTAACTGAGCTATTCGACTTCTATGACTATAATTGATCTAAATAATACAGTCAGCTGAGGTATTGACACCTAGCTGTTACAATTCAAATATTTTCGACCCCTACTAGCCACAACATGTGGACAAACCTCCTACATTGTTGGCTAGTGTCTAATGCCCCTGCATCATACTCCCGAGGGCAATCTTCTTCATGGGCTCCTGTCCATGAGCTCTTCCACTGATCTGCCTATCTTCTGCGACATTTCGTCTGTCATCCAAGTGGAATATTCCTCTGGCTTGTCCTTCCATCTGATCAAGTACTGAAATTACTCTTGTCCTCTAGTCCTTCTGAATGGTCTTTTATCCAATATCTTCTCTGGTTGCAATGGTTGTTCTGGAGGTAGCTGTTCCTTCCACTCAATATGTTCCTTGTCTGCTGATCTTTCTTCTGCACCATCATCTTCATACTTGTACAAATATGCAACATTAAAAATGGGATATATTGCAACATCAAGAGGTAATTGAATCTCATAAGCATTTGCTGAAAACTTCCTAAGTATCTTGCATGGCCCAATCTTTTTGAACTTCAATTTGTTGTACTGCTTCTTTGGGAATCTCTCCTTTCTCAAGTGTGCCAAAACCTGGTCTCCTACTTCAAAATGAACTTCTTTTCTTCTCAAGTCTGATATGCTTTTGTATTTGATGCTACTGCCTTGTAGTTGTTGTTTCACTTGTTCATGTATGGCCTTGATCTCTGAAGCAAATTCCTCAACATCTGCACTCCTTAGCTCGGCCTTTCCCAGATTTCTTAACTCTGATATTCCTCTGGGGTGCATTCCATAAACAATATGAAATGGACTCTGCCCCGTGCTTCTGTTTGGTGAGTCATTATATGCATATTCTGCCTGGGGAAAAATATGATCTCACTACTTGGGATGCTCTCCTGCAAGACTTCTCAATAAATTTCCTAGACTCCTATTCACCACCTCAGTTTTTCCATCAGTCTGGGGATGATAAGTTGAGCTGAAACTCAATTTGGTACCAATTTTCTTCCATAGTGTCCTCCAAAAATGACCCACAAATTTGGTATCTCTATCTGAAACAATACTCTTGGGCAACCCATGCAATCTAACAACTACTTTGAAGAACAAGTTAGCAACATGGGTGGCATCACTAGTTTTATAGCATGGAATAAAATGTGCCATTTTGGAGAATATATCCACCACAACAAAGATTGCATCATTCCCTCTCTGAGTCTTGGGTAATCCTAGAACAAAATCCATACGCACCATGTCCCAAGGCCTGTCTCGAATAGGCAAGGGAGTGTAAAATCCTGCATTCTGGCTCCTTCCTTTAGCATATTGACAGATCTCGCAAGTCTTCACAAACTTGTCTACTTCCGTTCTCATCCTAGGCTAGAAATAGAAGTGACTCAGCTGCTCATAAGTCTTATCAGTACCAAAGTGTCCAGCAAGTCCACCACTATGCTTTTCTTTGATCAAAATCCCCCCCATGGAACATTTTGGTACACACAATTGGCTTCTTCTGAATAACAAGTCCTCCTACAGGAAATAATCTAGCCACTGGCTTCTATCTGTTAAAACAGGGTTACTACATGCCTCAAATGCTTCTTTAAAATCTGGATCTTTTTTATACAATTCTTTCAGAAAATCAAATCCTACAACTTCAAAATTTATTTCTTGAACAAGCACGTGTCTCCTACTCAAAGCATCAGCTACTTTATTGGCTTGGCCACTTATATGTTTCAAAACAAAATTAAAACCTTGGAGATACTTAACCCATTTAGCGTGCTTATTTTTCAACTTGGGCTGTTGTACAATATACTACAAAGCATGATTGTCAAAATACAATACAAATTCCCCGGACATCAAATAATGTCTCCACTTTTTCAACGCTTGAACAATTGCATAGAATTCCTTCTCATAAGAGGAATACTTTCTTCTGGTGTCATTCATATTTTCACTGAAATATGCTATAGGCCTATCATCCTGACTTAGCACAGCTGCAATGGCCTCTCCACTAGCATCACATTTTACTTGAAATGATTTGGTAAAGTCAGGCAGAATCAAAACAGGCTTCTCAGTTATCTTTTGCTTCAAAACATGAAAGTTTCATTCTGCTTCAGCAGTCCACTTAAATGGTTGTTTGCTCTTCTTTATTGTTGTCATGTCTCCCAAATTTTTTTTATTTTTTTTTTGGTATATTTGCCTATTTATATATATATATATTTCACCAGTTCATCTTAGGTTGTCTCATTCTCAACCCATTTGAAATTTAGTTAAGGTAAACAAAATAATTACCCTTTTTATTTCTTTATTTTAGTAGGACCTTTTTACTATGATTTTAGACATTTGTATATCCCAAAATGTATATATATAATTTGTGGAATATTAAATTCTCCTTTTGGGCCCCATATACTTCAACCCATTAGAAAATCGAAATCAATGAGTTTCATTCAGCGCGTCATATATATAAATCTAATTACATTAGTCCTCGTATACATTCTTATGTACAAAGTCGTGACATGATAGCCTACTTCGACATTTATATATATGAGATTGGCCAACCAATAGTGCGCTGTGCTTGCGCTGATTTGGTATACCATGAAATGGTTTTATGTGTCTACCCATGTTTATATCGGTGCTGTGTAGGTATATTATTAGGCATAATTTCCGATTACGAAACCTACAGTTTTCATACGTATGGCTACGCCGATTTATATAACTCCTTATGTGTGATTGATGAAATCAATTTCCGATCAGGGAGATTAATAAGTTTGGATCGGAATACCTCGTCCTCGAAACTGTGTTATTGATCAAACCCTAACTGCGTGGTTCCTTACACTTTAATGACATGTACTTACCTGCGCCGAATACTGTCGATCTCAGGTTTATGTGTGACAGACGGTGGTTTGTTGTGATAAAGTTACGTGTCCGAGTATGGGAAGATTGTACAAATCCGAAAACCATCATTTGGATAGGAGAGGTGCACGCGCCCTCCCCTCCGTCGCCACAAGGTTTCAGACTACAGCTTTGCGTGCTACCGATTCAAGAATGCGACAATTCGATTCAACATTCGTACCACATCTCCTGAACTGAAAACACCTTTCATCAACAGCTAGATAGAGAAGATGAAAAGGTCATTTCGGTAAGGATGCATTCGCTAGCAATCTGTTGGCCAAGTACCATGAAAACTTAAATAAATATTTAACTTATCGATTTGTATCGAGGTTGTTGTGCCACGGGATTCGTGAGATCCCCCTCGGGATTTTGTCAAAACGCGGGGTCGCTGCGTCCATTCCTGAACCGGATTTCCCATGTACGTTGGTTGATTTCATCCTAGGGTTCCTGGTTAGTATTATAATCCCTCCATTGTCCAGGATTTCTTACTGTTCTTCTAGCTCTTTTATTTGCTTGTTTTATTTCTTCCAAGCCTCTCGGCGTTTAGTTATTCGTAAGCTGTTCTTATCATGCTTTTCACGGTTGTTGCGCGGCTTCGTGGCAGATTCTAGATTTCAGGTTGCAGGTTCCAGGTTTGCTTACCGCGGCGTAGACTCGTTGTCATGCCTGTGGATTTCCTCACCAGTGGGTAACTCTTATGTCTCATTGAATACCCTCCCTACTCTCTGCTTATTAAAATTTTTATTTACTCTTCTCTTATTCGTTTTATGGCACAGCGGTGATCGTTTTCCTTTCAGGGTTTTTATAATTATTCTTGGCGTTTACCTATACGCCCCACTAACTCATTTTTTTTTTCGGCGATCATGGTGTACAGGTGGCCCAGGAACCGATTCTTCAAAGAACGATTGGGCATGGCTATTGTTGCCAAGGGTCACACATTTTCTTTTTCAATCATTCCTGTAAGTTGACTGAGGGTTCTGCCTCTGTAGTTGTAAGATGGAGTTAAGGGAGGTAGTCATGATGACGCTGTGGCCCCATACGACCGTGTGTTGTCGTTTCATTACCATTCGGCTGTTATCTACTCAATAACTGAAAGAGATTCTATTTGATAGTATCTCTACTGTAAAACGTTTTCCATTCTAGCTTATCCTTCTGTCTAACGCAGGTTGACTTCAGGTGAGTTGGTGCAGGAGTGCTCCGCCATTCTCCCAAACCTATTACGCCCTTCTCCCTCTGGTTTATTTCTGTGAGTTATGTTTATAAAATGCAGTATTAATTCGTCTGTTACGTCTGAAACACTAGTTCTTAATTTTAAAACAATGTTACCACAATAAATTCTCTGTGTTGATAGTAATGGTAACTGATCATAGCTTAGGTTAATGGAGCAGGAATTTCTTTTTTCTTTGAAGTTACAGGTGATAAATAGTTCCATGCATCGGTATAGCATTTTGTTTTTTCTCGAATTTCTAATCATAACTATTACAGCTATCCTTATCACTATAAGGTTCTTGCCGCATGTAAATATATGGTTAATAGCTATGTATTTCGTTTATATCCACCTAAATATATTCGCTGTCGTTCTTAATTACTAGTTCATCAAACGTGGGGTTAAATCGGAAATCGATTTGTCACCACCGGAAATTGAAGTCACGTCTGAATTGTATGAACAAAAATCGAAATGGTTTTCCTCGGCGTTCCCAGATATTCCATGATTGTGCTACAACAGTGATATAAATGACGTAGCAAAAGGAATCGTAGTTCGCATTTACATGCATATTTAAAACTACAGATTAAACATATATATATTCATCACCGCTTTGTTTTACATCGGTTCCTTTACATATTATGTTTAAAACAGACTTAAATGCTGTGAACAGAAACCTATGTAAAATTCGGTAGTCTTAACTTAATGTAGGTTCAATGCATAATGATTTAATTACTGGCCATGAGGTCGTATAGTTGACCACTCATTTATTCGCAGATTTATATTGTTCACATCCATATTACTTCCATCCACCACGCAGATTATCATTGTTGTTAATGGGCTATGGCGTTAGCACTCGGCACTCATCGTTACTGTTGTTTTGCATATATAAATGTATTCGATAATAGTTTGAATAGGGTCCATTAATTATAAGTTCGGGTTTGTTGTTATATAGTTATTTCAAGGATTAGAAGTAGGTAAGTCGTGCCATATACACTTTAAGGGCTGTAATTAATATAGCACTTCTATAGAGTAGTAATTCTTCTTTAACTAAAAAAATTTCGACATGCATATTCTAATGTTTTTACTTCTCTTTGCTATACCATGTAACTTGCAATGCTATTACACTACTTTTTTTTTAACATACATATGAGCATATACTTTCACCTTTGTATACATACATGAAATACAAGTTAATATTTGATTTTCGGTGGAGACTAAGTACCTTCAGATTTAAACCGTCTTTGGTTTAAAGATTCTGGGGGTTTCTACTCTACGGATTTCTAGTCTACAACTAAACAGAGTCTGGAAGGTGAATGCCTAAAGATAGATTCTGTTAAATGTAGTACTAAAATAAATCATACCATTCCATTTAATTTTATATGTAGCCAATTCATACTGATTTAAGTAGAAAAGCATCAAATTTAAAGACATACCATTCATGCAGTAGACCAACCTCCCAACCGTAGAGTTCTATTTTTCTCCAAGAACTCACCCCCGAGCTAAGACCAACTCCACCACAGATCCACCTCTAATCTTTTTAGGAGCAGCTTGTTTAAGCTATTTTCCCCAAGCTTGTTTCTAATTCTGCGTCCAGAATAGCAGGATGATTTTCTTCCTGTTTGCCTAGGCTTTCCCATTCTTGGGATTCTTTAAAGCTGATTTAAGCTTTTCCTCAGCTTTTCCAGCTTTTCACCTCTTCCCAACTACTTTCCTCATCATTGGGGAACTTTAGATTTTTTCCTCAAATCTAAATTAGAAATAATTCCTTCCAAGGATTTCTGAAGGATTTTTAGGGGAATACTTACCTTATCCATCCTCATGGATTTAGCAAGTGGTCTCTAAGTCTCATTCTTGGTCTATATGCACATCAGAAAGTTTATTTATTTCTTCAACTGAAATATTGAATTACATCCATATTTTATTTATCCTTTGGGGTCCACTCCCCTTAGGACTAAAGTTCAATTTTCAAACTTCAAAATTTCAACACATAATTTGGGGGTGTTACATATTCCCCCTCTGAAAATAAACACCGTCCTCGGTGTTGTTATTCAACTACTAGAATTCAATTAAACAAAAATGGATATTGTTCCATCATTGCATCTTCCTTTTCCCAGGTGGCTTCTTCAGTAGTAAAGTGCTTCCACTGCACTTTTACTCTGACCACTCTTCTGTTTCTCAATTCAATTTCTTCCCGCTCCAATATTTGAATCAGTTCTGGCAGAAACTCCCCTTCTGGTTCCACCTGTACAACATTCCAATCAATTATGTGAGAAGCATCATGCACATATATTTTTAACAATGAAACATGAAACACATTATGCACTCTAACATGGGGGGGTAAAGCCAGCTTGTAAGCCACTGGTCCCACCCTCTCTAATACTTCAAAAGGACCACAATATCTAGGAGCCAGTTTCACACAACTTCCAGCATAAAGTGTGCTCTTTTTGGGTTTAATACGCAAATACACATGGTCTCCTACTTTGAATTCTCGGTGCATTCCTTTCTTGTTAGCATAATTTTTCTGGCGATCTTGTGCTGTCTTGATGTTTCTTTGTATATTTTTGACAATTCTTTCCATTTCTTGTAGTGCATCTAGTCCCAACACCAGTTTATCCTCTAGTTGACTCCAGCTCAAAGGAGTACGGCACTTTCTCCCATAAAGTGCCTCAAATGGACTCATCTTAATAGAGGATTGGAAGCTATTATTATAGGCAAACTCAGCTAAATGCAGATACTCTTCCCACTTTGATGGCCTATCCATCACATACATTCTCAGCATATCCTCCAAAATTTGATTAGTCCTTTCTGTCTGCCCGTCAGTTTGAGGGTGATAGGCAGTACTAAAATTAAACTTAGTACCCATCCCTCCAAACAATCCTTTCCAAAATGTTGTTGTAAACTTAGCATCCCGATCTGAAACAATTACCTTGGGAACTCCATGAAGCCTTACTATCTCCTTCAGGAAAACATTTGCTACTTGAGATGTTCCAAAGGTAGATTTCACTGGTATAAAGTGGGCAGCTTTTGTTAGAGTGTCTACTACTACCATTATAGAATCATGCTGATATTTATTTTTGGGTAATCCTGTTATAAAGTCCATGGAAACTGTATCCCATTTCCATTCTGCAATTGGCAAAGGATTCAAAAGTCCCGCTGGATGTTGATGCTCCACTTTGACTAATTGACATTCCATGCACCTACTTAAATATTTTGCTACATCTCTCTTCATTCCTGGCCAGAACAATTTATTTTTCAGTGCTGTTAGCATTTTCTGATATCCTGGATGTCCTGCATATGGCTGTTTGTGGTACTCATCCAGAATCTCTCTTTTCAAGGACTCTACCTTGGGAACATACAACCTATTTTTATAACAGATCAGCCCTTGTTTGTTTTGAGTGAAATCAGTTTTCTCCTTTTTCTGTAGTTTCACTAAGAGTGTTTCATAGTTTTGATCTTGACTTGCTGCTTTCCTCACCAATTCTTCTAGTTCGATTTGAACACTACTCCCCAGGTTGTTTATATTCTGACAAGCATTCATGCTTAATGCATCAGCAATTTTATTCTCCTTTCCCTTGATATGTTTTATATCCATATCAAATTCACTTTAAAAAGACAGCCATCTGGCTTGTCTTGCATTCAGATCGGTTTGAGAAAAGAAATATTTGAGACTAATATGATCAGTCATCAATGTAAACTATTTCCCAAGAAGATAGTGCCGCCACATTTTCAAAGCATGGATAACAGCTGCTAATTCTAGATCATAGGCACTATAATTCTGTTCATGAATTTTCAGTTTTCTAGATTCATAGGCAATAACTGAATTTTCCTGCAATAGGACTCCTCCCAATCCTTCTTTACAAGCATCCGTACATATCACAAATTCCTTATCAGGATCTGCAATTTTCAAGATAGGGGCCGAAATGAGTTTTTGTTTTAATTGCTCAAAACTGTTTTGGCACTTTTCAGTCCACACAAACTTAACACCCTTCCTTTGTAATGAGGTTATGGGATTTGCTATAGCAGAAAATCTCTCCACAAATCTGCGATAATAGCCTGCAATTCCCATAAATGATCTTACTGCTGAAACATCAGTTGGGACTGGCCATTCTTTAATGGCTTTTATCTTTTCAGGGTCAACTGCCAACCCTTTTTCAGAAATATATGACTCAGATATTGAATTTTATCTTTATAAAATTCACATTTGTTGAACTTGGCATATCGCTGGTTTTCTTTTAAGGTCTGCAACACTATTCTCAGGTGTTCCTTATGTTCGTCCTCATTTTTGGAGTAAACTAAGATATCATCTATGAACACAAGAACAAATTTGTCCAAATACTTATTCAACACACTGTTCATCAGGCACATAAATGTGGCAGGGGCATTCGTCAATCCAAAAGGTAGGACTACAAATTCATAGTGCCCATACCTAGTTCGAAATGCCATTTTGCTGATGTCTTCTTCTTTAATTCTAAGCTGGTGATAACCAGTCCTTAGGTCAATCTTAGAAAAGACTAAAGCTCCTGTCACTTGATCAAAAAGATCATCCATTCTAGGCAAAGGATATTTGTTTTTAATGGTTAACTTGTTCAGTTGACGATAGTCAATGCACATCCTAAAAGTTCCATCTTTCTTTTTCACAAATAAAACCGGGGCTCCCCAAGGAGACACACTGGGTCTGATATACCCTTTATCTAACAATTCCTACAATTGCATTTTCAGCTCCATGAGTTCCGGAGGACTCATTCGATAAGGTGCTCGAGAAACAGGTGTTGCTCCTGGTACCAGATCGATTGAAAAATCAATCTCTCTCTTGGGGGGAAGATGAGGGATTTCCCTGGGAAAGACTTCCTTAAATTCTCTGATTACTGGTACAGCATCCAGTAACTCTTCCTCAGTTTTCTGTTCTATTTCTTCTACATGCACTGCATAAACTTGGTATCCCTTCCTAGCTGCTCTTTTCAATTGTAAGGCTGAAATTTGTCTTACAGAAATAGGTTTTTGTTTCCCTTTGAGGATAAAAGGTTTCCCTTCCTCATCTACACAATGCAGAGTCTTATCCCAGCAATTCATCAAGGCTTTCTTCTTTTCCAGCCAGTCCATTCCTAACAACACATCATATGACCCCAAGGGAAGAATATTCAAATTTACCTCTGTTTGAAAATCATTTAATTTAATTTCTGTGCGAGGCAGTTTATGTGTTACTTTTCTCTTAGTTCCAGTGGCTAGCTGTACCAACCATGATTGTTGGAATTTCTCAGATTTAAGATTACATTGTTCTACAATTTTTGGACTAATGTAACTCAAAGAAGCACCTGGATCAATCAGAACAGTAACAGATAAGTCAGAAATCTTACCCTCTATTTCCACCATGGTTGCTTGATGTTCTGCTTGTCGATTTTCCAGGGCTGCACTTATAGTTGGTATATTTCTGGCTACATCATTTACTGTTGTCACCTCTCGATCTCCCATGAGCATATGAATGTTTCTATGAGGGCAGTCTCTCAAAATATGGGGCCCTCCACAGCCCCAAAATTTCAAGGGTTCCTTCATTCTGGCTGTCCCTTCCTTTTTACTGTCTCCCTCCATTTGTTTTGAAGCCACTTGGGATTGAGCAGTTTGATTTTCTCTGGGTTTATTAAACTTTTTCCGCTGATGATCTCTGCCAAAATTCTTCAGATAGGCTGGTTTCTGTTTCCTCCCTTTGAATTCATTTTTCTGTACCCAGTTTTTCCCTTGTTCAATTTTTCCTTTGAACTGTTGGTAACATAATCTGGCTTTTCTAACAGCTTCATCCATAGTTTTTGGGTTGTCAAACTCAATTTTCTCCTTGTATGCAGTAGGCAAACAATTCAAAAATCTTTGAACTTTTGTCTTCTCTTCCCTTATGTAGGGTACATATCTCAGTAAATTTGTAAACTTAGTAACAAATTCATCAATAGTGAGCTGTCCCAGCCTAAGTTCATGAAATCCTTTTGCTTTGTCATCATAGTAATGCTCATTCAAGTAGCGATTCTTAAACTTAACCTGGAAATATTCCCAAGTAATTGTCTTTTCATCAATGGCATGGACCATTTTTGTCTCCTCCCACCACAATGTAGCTTTTCCTTGTAACTAGTACACAGCTAATCTAGCTTTCAGATTACTTTCATATTCATAGACCTGGAAATACTTGATCATGTTCAATAACCAAGCTTCCGCATCCTCCTCTTTCTCCCCATCATAAGAGGGAGGTTTGATCTTCCGGAATTCTCCCTGCAATTCCTTTTTCTGCTTTTGCTGCTGTCTAGTAGCTTCCTCATCATCAGACTCATCCATCTTTCTCTTTCTGGAACCTTCGCCTTCTTGGCTGTTCCAGGAAGTTAATTCTCTGATGAGTTTTTCCTTCTCCTTGTTGGCCGATGACAACCTGTCATTCTGGCTTCTTAGTTCAGCCAATTCTCGTTGCAACCGTTGCAACATGGCCATCATCGTAGCGTTGGGATCTGGTGTAGCAAACTCATCCCGCAGATCCACATAGATCCCTTCACCTTCATCCATTTTAACTGTACCCACTCACAACACAGATTAGCAAAAGTTTATAAAATTACAATAAAAAAAAATATGTAATAACAGTGAGCACAATAATGACAGCCCAAATTGTTGTAACTGGTGCTCCGATACCATTTGTCATGTCTCCCAAATTTTTTTATTTTTTTTGGTATATCTGCCTATTTATATATATATATATTTCACCAGTTCATCTTAGGTTGTCTCATTCTCAACCCATTTGAAATTTAGTTAAGGTAAACAAAATAATTACCCTTTTTATTTATTTATTTTAGTAGGACCTTTTTACTATCGTTTTAGACATTTGTATATTCCAAAATGTATATATATAATTTGTGGAATATTAAATTCCCCTTTTGGGCCCCATATACTTAAACCCATTATAAAATCGAAATCAATGAGTTTCATTCAGCGCGTCATATATATAAATCTAATTACATTAGTCCTCGTATACATTCTTATGTAGAAAGTCGTGACATGATAGCCTACTTCGACATTTATATATATGAGATTGGCCAACCAATAGTGCGCTGTGCTTGCGCTGATTTGGTATACCATGAAATGGTTTTACGTGTCTACCCATGTTTATATCGGTGCTATGTAGGTATATTATTAGGCATAATTTCCGATTACGAAACCTACAGTTTTCATACATATTGCTACGTCGATTTATATAACTCCTTATGTGTGATTGAGGAAATCAATTTCCGATCAGGGAGATTAATAAGTTTGGATCAGAATACCTCGTCCTCGAAACTGTGTTATTGATCAAACCCTAACTGCGTGGTTCCTTACACTTTAATGACATGTACTTACTTGCGCCGAATATTGTCGATCTCAAGTTTATGTGTGACAGACGGTGGTTTTTTGTGATAACGTTGCGTGTCTGAGTATGGGAAGATTGTACAAATCCGAAAACCGTCATTTGGATAGGAGAGGTGCACGCGCCCTCCCCTCCGTCGCCACAAGGTTTCAGACTGCAGCTTTGCGTGCTACCGATTCAAGAATGGGACAATTCGATTCAACATTCGTACCACATCTCCTGAACTGAAAACACCTTTCATCAACAGCTGGATAGAGAAGATGAAAAGGTCATTTCGGTAAGGATGCATTCGCCGGCAATCTGTTGGCCAAGTACCATGAAAACTTAAATAAATATTGACCATCAACAATTGAGGTTGTCAGGCTATCAGATTCAAGTGAAATCCCCCCTGATTTTGTCAAAGTCACGGGTCGGCCATGTCTGACTCTGAACTGATTTTGGTATGCACGTTGCTGATTTCATCCCTAGGGTTCCCATTAGTATTATAATCCTCTCCACTGGCCCAGTGGATTTTATTGTCTTTCTTCTTAGCTCTTTATTGTTTTGTTTTATTTCTTCCAAGCCTCCTTGTTTAGTTATTCGTGTTTTCTGATTGGTGCTGCGTTGAGCTGCGCGGCTTCATGGCAGATTCTAGATTTTAGGTTGCAACTGATTGCTTTTACCATTTGCCGCGCACTCTGTTGTCATGCCTGGACTTCATCACCGGCAAGTAACACAAACCTCAGTGAATACCCTCCCTACTCTCTGCTTATTAAAATTTTTATTTACTCTTCTCTTATTCGTTTTATGGCACGGCGGTGATCGTTTTCCTTTCAAGGTTTTTATAATTATTCTTGGCGTTTACCTATACGCTCCACTAACTCGTTTTTTTTTCGCCGATCATGGTGTACAGGTGGCCCAGGAACCGATTCTTCAAAGAACGATTGGGCGCGGCTATTGTTGCCAAGGGTCACACATTTTTTTTTTCAATCATTCCCGTAAGTTGACTGAGGGTTCTGCCTCCGTAGTTGTAAGATAGAGTTAAGG
Source organism: Pinus albicaulis (assembly GCA_034641835.2). Classification (NCBI taxonomy): domain Eukaryota; kingdom Viridiplantae; phylum Streptophyta; class Pinopsida; order Pinales; family Pinaceae; genus Pinus; species Pinus albicaulis. The sequence continues at coordinate 1,688,575,958 of CM076578.1, forward strand.
GAGGTAGTCATGATGACGCCGTGGCCCCATATGACCGTGTGTTGTTGTTTCATTACCATTCGGCTGTTATCTCCTCAATAACTGAAGGAGATTCTATTTGATAGTATCTCTACTGTAAAACGTTTTCCATTCTAGCTTATCCTTCTGTCTAACGCAGGTTGACTTCAGGTGAGTTGGTGCAGGAGTGCTCCGCCATTCTCCCAAACCTATTACGCCCTTCTCCCTCTGGTTTATTTCTGTGAGTTATGTTTATAAAATGCAGTAGTAATTCTTCTGTTACGCCTGAAACCCTAGTTCTTAATTTTAAAACAATGTTACCACAATAAACGCTCTGTGTTGATAGTAATGGTAACTGATCATAGCTTAGGTTAACGTAGCAGGAATTTCTTTTTTCTTTGAAGTTACAGGTGATAAATAGTTCCATGCATCGGTATAGCATTTTGTTTTTTCTGGAATTTATAATCATAACTATTACAACTATCCTTATCACTATAAGGTTCTTGCCGCATGTAAATATATGGTTAATAGCTATGTATTTCGTTTATATCCACCTAAATATATTCGTTGTCGTTCTTAATTACTAGTTCATCCAACGTGGGGTTAAATCGGAAATCGATTTGTCACCACCAGAAATTGAAGTCACGTCTGAATTGTATGAACAAAAATCGAAATGGTTTGCCTCAGCGTTCCCAGATATTCCATGATTGTGCTACAACAGTGATATAAATGATGTAGCAAAAGAAATCGTAGTTTGAATTTACATGCATATTTAAAACTACAGATTAAACATATATATATTCATCACCGCTTTTTTTTACATCGGTTCCTTTACATATTATGTTTAAAACGGACTTAAACGCTGTGAACAGAAACCTATGTAAAATTCGGTAGTCTTAACTTAATGCAGGTTCAATGCATAATGATTTAATTACTCGCCATGAGGTCGTATAGTTGACCACTCATTTATTCGCAGATCTATATTGTTCACATCCATATTACTTCCATCCACCGCGCAGATTATCATTGTTGTTAATGGGCTATGGCGTTAGCGCTCGGCGCTCATCGTTGCTGTTGTTTTGCATATATAAATGTATTCGATAATAGTTTGAATAGGGTCCATTAATTATAAGTTTAGGTTTGTTTTTATATAGTTATTTCAAGGATTAGAAGTAGGTAAGTCGTGCCATATACACTTTAAGGGCTGTAATTAATATAGCACTTCTATAGAGTAGTAATTCTTCTTTAACTACAAAAATTTCGACATGCATATTCTAATGTTTTTACTTCTCTTTGCTATACCATGTAACTTGCAATGCTATTACACTATTTTTTTTTTAGCATACATATGAGCATATACTTTCACCTTTGTATACATACATGCAATACAAGTTAATATTTGATTTTCGGTGGAGACTAAGTACCTTCAGATTTCAACCGTCTTTGGTTTAAAGATTTTCGGGGTTTCTACTCTACGGATTTCTAGTCTACAACTAAATAGAGTCTGGAAGGTGAATGCCTAAAGATAGATTCTGTTAAATGTAGTACTAAAATAAATCATACCATTCCATTTAATTTTATATGTAGCCAATTCATACTGATTTAAGTAGAAAAGCATCAGATTTAAAGACATACCATTCATGCAGTAGACCAACCTCCCAACCGTAGAGTTCTATTTTTCTCCAAGAACTCACCCCCGAGCTGAGACCAACTCCACCACAGATCCACCTCTAATCTGTTTAGGAGCAGCTTATTTAAGCTATTTTCCCCAAGCCTGTTTCTAATTCTGCGTCCAGAATAGCAGGATGCTTTTCTTCCTGTTTGCCTAGGCTTCCCATTCTTGGGATTCTTTAAAGCTGATTTATGCTTTTCCTCAGCTTTGTCAGCTTTTCACCTCTTCCCAACTACTTTCCTCATCATTGGGGAAATTTAGATTTTTCCTCAAATCTAAATTAGAAATAATTCCTTCCAAGGATTTCTGAAGGATTTTTAGGGGAATACTTGCCTTATCCATCCTCATGGATTTAGCAAGTGGTCTCTAAGTCTCATTCTTGGTCTATATGCACATCAGAAAGTTTATTTATTTCTTCAACTGAAATATTGAATTACATCCATATTTTATTTATCCTTTGGGGTCCACTCCCCTTAGGACTAAAGTTCAATTGTCAAACTTCAAAATTTCAACACATAATTTGGGGGTGTTACAATTGTCTCAATTATGGGTGCATTGATCTTACTGAAGTTTTTTATAAAATTTATGTAAAAAATGGAAAGTCCATGGAAACTTCTTACCTCAAAGACATTCCTAGGTGAAGGCCATTCTACAATTGCCTTAACCTTTTCTGGGTCCATCTTCAATCCTTCTGCAGAAACAAAAAAACCAAAATACACCAACTCTTCCTTCATGAATGAGAATTTCTTCAGATTTATCAGCATATTCTCTTGGTGCATCTTCTTCAATACATGATTAAGATGCCTTAAATGTTCTTCTTTCGTTCTGCTGAAAACTAATATATCATCCAGATACACTATCACAAATTTACCATTGAATTCTTTCAATACTTCATTCATAAGTCTCATAAAAGTGCTAGGTGCATTTGACAACCCAAAAGGCATTACCATCCATTCATACAGTCCTTCATTCATTTTAAAGGCAGTTTTCCACTCATCACCCACTCTTATTCTAATATGATGGTATCCACTCTTCAAATCTATCTTTGAGAAATACTTAGCAGCACTCAAACAGTCCATTGAATCATCAATTCTGGGCAAAGGGAATCTGTACCTGATTGTGATCTTATTGATTGCTCTAGAATCAGTAAACATCCTCCAGCCTCCATCTTTCTTTGGGCTCAATACTGCTGGTACTGCACACGGACTCAGACTTTCTCTAATCAACCCCTTGTCCACCAACTCCTCTACTTGTCTCCTGATTTCCTCATTTTCTTTGGGATTCATTCTGCAGGCTGCCTTATTTGGCAGGCTTGAACTAGGCATAAAATCTATGTGATGACTGATCTTTCTCACAGGTGGCAGCTCATCAGGTAAATCATCCACAATAACGTCAGAGTAATTGTCTAACATATCTTGTATTTCTACTGCAAAATCAGAAATCTTTGTAGAAGTAAGAACTACCTTAGGTTTGCAAACCAAAGCAAAGCTTACCTCTTCTTCTTCTATCTGCTGCAGATATTCTTTCCCACTCAAAAACAAGGTCTTTGGATCAATCACTCTACTAGATGGCTCTCGTTCTTCCATGGGTATCAATGTATGGTGTACCCCATCTTTGAAGAACTTGTAAGTGTTCTTCTTACCATCATGCACTGCTGCTCTGTCAAACTGCCAAGGTCTACCTAGCATTATATGACACACATCCATGGGCATTACATCACACAGGACCTTATCTTTATATTTTCCCATTTGCATCTCTATCTCACACTGTTCTTTCACAACCAGCTGGTGCCCTTTGTGCAGCCAGGACACCATGTAGGGAGTTGGATGCTCCCTTGTCTTCAACTTCCACTTCTCTATTACCTCAGTGGAAACTAGATTTTCTGTGCTGCCACTATCAATGAATTGCTGGCAGCGTTTCCCTTGGACTTTTCATATGCTCCTAAACAAAGTCTTCCTTTGCGTAGGCTCAGTGACCTCTTTAGCTTGCTTCAACAGGACCTTATTTACCACCAAGGACTCTCCCCTCTGTGGAGGAATTTCTTCTTCAATTTATGCCTCTTCTCCAGCCTGGGCAACAACAACATTCCTTGGACTAGCACCCACATTCTCTGGACACTCATACTGCTTATGTCCCACTTGCTGACATCTATAGCACCTCAATTCTCTACCTATGTCTCTGCCTCCTCTTCCTCTTCCTCTATAAGAACCCCTTCTGCCTCTTGCATCATCCTCTGTATATACATTCTGAGGTGAGCCACTGTTAGATCTATCTTTGGGTGTAGTAGGCTTTTCTCTACCACTGGCTCTTCCTTCCTACGTAAAAAAGGATCTCTTCTTGCGCATCAAGCCTTCAGAGTTTCTCCTCTACTCCAATTCAAGGCCATCTCGATAGGACCAGATGACTGTCTTAGGAGACAGGAGACCAATCTCATCTTGGATCTCCAGCTTGAGACCATTCACATATCTGGCAGTCTTCTCTGGTGTGTCTTGAAATTTCCCAGCTCTTATGCTTACTCTGTAGAATTCCTCTGTGTATTCTTTTACTGTCAGCAGCCTCTGTCTCAAGTTCTGCATTTGCTTATACAATGTCACATGATAATCACTAGGTAAGAATTGACCTTTTAATTTAGCCATCATTCTAGTCTAGCTCTTGATAGGTTGCTTGCTAACTCTCCTCCTCTCTTCCTGCACTCCATCGCACCAAAGTGCAGCATGTCCTTTCAGCTTTGTCACTGCAAACTTGACCCTTTTATCTTCGCTTGTTTCTTCATAATCGAAGCATTTATTCACTTCATTTATCCAATCCACCAGTTCCTTTGGATTCAGTCCCCCTGCATAGCTTGACACTTCAATTCTGGGCTTAACTGCAGACCCCAAAATAGTTCTAAGGAGCCTCATGTCGAGAGGAATCTCAACATTTTCTTCAGCTTCTTCTGCTTCAGGTTCACTGATGTCTTCCAGATCTCTGGGCTGTCTTCACTCCATGGCATCCATTCTAGCTTCGACCCTCTGCAACATCCCCAACACCTCAGCGTTGGCAACAAGTCTCCTTCTGCTAGCACCTCTACCAACTCGGATTGTCATTTCAGCTCTTCTACAAAACAACATTAAAACAATGGCTTTGATATAAAAAATGATGCTTCAAAGCTGAATCAGACCCTTCTAAGGAGAGATGGTCACTATAGTCGTGACCCAGTCAACGTTTTCCTGATCAAACCTCATCCTTGACTCCACGTGGTCTACTCACATTTCCTCGGTAATTTATTTATCAAATTCGTGGAATTTGATAAATAAACCTTATGCACAACCTTTGCAAATTTAATTAAATCTCTCGGCTTTATATTATACCGCCAGCCTTATAACCAATGTTTAATCTTTGAAAATTTATATTAAACCCATTCACTGCACCGTACCAGTTATCTTGCGTGTGTCTTTGTCCAACGACCACCGTCCGTTAGCCCTCTCCCAAATCAACGGTTCATACGCATATCGCTCGGCATCCTGGTACGAACGTTAACACGCGATGGCGCACTCTGAACGATGGTTTTCCGAGGGTCCACCTTGCCAGGCGTCAACAACTCTATGGAATCGCTCCGCGACTGGGAAATACCACTTACTCACCAAAAGCGGCGCGATATGGGCAATCTGCCTCCGCAAATCCGCTCGTGGTTTTGTACAGTACCTTAGCAGGGTTTGTCGGGGGTTACGTTATTCCTTTTGGTTTTTAACTCACGTCTAAACCTTCGGGTCAGGTTCCGAAAGCAATGACTCTGTCTCTCTTTATTAAGCGGGAATTTTATAATTGAACTGTGTTCATGCCCAGGGTTCTCTACACAGACCTCGCCTGCAGTTGGGTGAATTCAAAGGGTTATCCATACAGTTTACGAGAATTCAAAGACAGAGAAACAAAATTTCCAGTGTACAATCACCTCACAGTTAAACAATTCTTCACAATTATTGATTCATATAGTTTGGAAATCAATAGGACTCGAAGTCTATTCAATCGTAAGCAATTGCTCAATACACAGAGTTTTATTGTAGAAATTTATCATTTTCTTCTCCTCGCTCTATCTGCTCCCTCATATACATCTGAGGATTCAATTTACATACATTATAGTGTGACTCTTCGGTTCCTCTGCGAGGACCATTTTAGAAAATCAACAGCCTAATTAAAATAATTCATCTAACTGAAATATGACAGCTAGACTAACTGAGCTATTCGACTTCTACGACTCTAACTGATCTAAATAATACAGTCAGCTAAGGTATTGACACCTAGCTGTTACAATTCAAATATTTTTGACCCCTACTAGCCACAACATGTGGACAAACCTCCTACATTGCTGGCTAGTGTCTAATGCCCTTGCATCACCTAACTTGTTCCAATTTGTTCCTTCACTTAACTTTGATACTTTGACTTTTGGGTGTACTAATTCTTGACTAGAAATAGTTTTAGAACGATAAGGCATTTTTTGAACTTTCATATAACATTGAAAATATCTTTGGGAGCTCTATTCAATTGAGTGAGACATGGATATGAGTGCACGTGAGGAGGCATTTTTTGAACTTCCACATACCATTGAAAATTTCTTTAAGAGCTCTACCCAATTGAGTGAGACATGAGTGCACTTGAGTTGATCCGCTGAACTTAAAAATGGAATCAAAGTATTTGCACTTTCTCCATCTTTTCCTTTACCATACTTTGAACTTATCTGCTTTCTTACAACCCTCTATACTCTTTCCATAACCTCCTTTCACATGCTTGTCAATCTGCCTATGACACCACTAATCTAATAAAAACACTTTTGTCAATACTTGTTAACATCAACCTTATGCCAACAACAACTTTGACAATAACACCATATCAATATTTGACATCAATATACACCTCGTTTAGAAAGATATTCTAACAATCTCCCATCATCTTATTTTCCTTTGCCATTAATAACAACATATTCTAATAATCTCCCATCATCTTGATTTCCTTTTCCTTCCATGACTATATTCTAATAAAAGTATCCTTTCCTTTTCCTTCAATGACTATATTCTAATAAAAGTATCCTTACAAGTCTTTTAGGAATATCCCAAAGCATGCATACAATGTTAAATGCTTCCAATGAGATCCATATGGGATGGGGTTGACGTACCATGATAAGCAATATGCCTTCTTTATCATACTCTTCTTTTCCAATTCTAAGAGAGATAGGGATAGCTAACATAACTAATCTCACCATCAGTATTACATAAGATGTGAGTATATTTGGAAGGGGTCAAAGTTACATGATCAAATAGACTAGGGATACCTTGAATAATGCATTTGATAAAATTCTCAACAAGTTCAACAACGAAACCATCCTTGTTGACTTGTCTTTTCTTTCACATTTATCTCAAAATATGGAGAGATACACAATTTAGCGTAAGATCTAGTAATACAACTCACAAAGTTTACTTCAACAAGAGAGAAAGAGTACAAAGCTTCGAGTAATACAACTCACCAAGAATGCTGCAACAAGAGAGAAATAATACAAAGCTCTTTTTCAGGAATCTTTACTTTTGTGGAGAGAGGCTCTCTACAACCAAATATATATGGGAAATATTTTCACGTAATATTACATTTATATATATATATATATATATATATATATATATATATATTTGTGTGTTTATGTAACTCAGTTAATATATGTATGTCAATTTAAAGTTACTTTAAAAATGATACTGCAATTTTTATTTCAAACTTTATACAGTGATATAAAGTAATTAAAATTAAAAAAAAAAAACTTTTAGTACTAGGGATATATGTAATTCTTTGATTGAGCCTAGAACGTATTCATATAGTATGCTAGAAATGTGCAATGTAACATAATGTAAACATTTTAACTGGCAAAATAAAATAAAAATAACCCTATAAAAACTAAATAAATAAATAAAAAATGACTCATGGTATTGACCCATTATATTAAGAGTCCATCCTATGGACCCATGGTATTCATATGGAATATAACCTATTTAAGGGGAAATTAAACTAGTCTAGATCCATCTTAGTTTGATGTTATATTTAGATACATAATTAGGTGTAGAAAATGATGGTGTTGAATCCATGTACCCCGAAAAGGTAATTTTTTTTCTCTGCGTGTAAAGGTAAAATAAAAATTATTTATATGTTCCCATTGAGTATTTTTTTTGGATATGTTCAGTCGTGGAAGAAATATTAAGAAAAATGTAACAATTACATTTTATCTAATATTTTTTCCTACCTCCATCCACTGTTTACTAGGTTATATTGGGTATAATATAACATTATAATACTACAATTTACCCAATTATTCTCCTTAACTGGTCCACTTATTATTTTATGTTTTTTATATTTTAATTTTGAAGGTAAACAAACTGAACCATAAAATTAGCATGGATGAGAGGAACTATTGAATAAAATGTAATATTTCGGCTAATATCATACTAAATGTAATAATATTATATTTCAAATAGTGTTTCCCCCCACCCCTAACCTCTTTTTATTGGCTCCGGTGGTAATTAATATTGTAATATTATATTTTATCTAATATTTCCCTCACCCAATTAACTTTTTATTAAAAAGTTTCTTTATATTTTAGGTTCATAAGTAAAATTTGGTCCTATGTAAACATTTAATCCCACAATGGTAGAGATGATGTAATATTTAACATTTTGTCTTGGTAAATATTAAAAAAAATTAATAAAATTAGTAAGTATAATTATAATTAATAATAATAAATAATTATCCATCCTAATCCATCTTAACTCCGAGATCTACGAAGGGTCAAGTGGGATCAAATATTTTGATATGAAAACATTTTTTAGAGTGAAAATATATTTGATCCTTATCTGTGCTTGGTATATTAAGAGTTAAGATGGATCTAGGCTAGTGAGGATCAATAAAGATGTACTCATACCTAGTTTCTCCCTCAGTTAGGTTAGTGTGGGTAATAGTTATGTGGGGTTGTTTGTTAAGGTTTTTTTCGTTAGAAATGTTTTCTTAGTGGGAATAACAAATTATACTAGTGATGCACTTTGATTCTCTCCTTCTAGTGCCAATTAAATTGTTGATAGTGGTACATGACCCAACAATAGTTATTAAGTGTCCTAGTGCCAATTAAATTATTGATAGTGGTAAATGACCCAACAATAGTTATTAAGTGATTCTCTTCGATATCCCAATCAAACCTCACAGCATTTGGAGTGAGAGACCCATCTATATTCTATGCCAGTAACAATTCTTGAATTTAATAATGTTGCAAGATATTATTGATCATCATACCAAAGGGGAAATTAAATCTCAAAAAAATGACCGAATAAAAAATGTAACTAATCTAAGATCACTAGCTATTGAGAGGTATATAAGAATTAGGAAGTAATGAGATGACAAACACAAAGTTTCATAGTCAAATAAATAGTTAGTTCACATTCGAGACAACCAAAAATGTTAAAATTAGTAGAGCCAATCAAGAATAATAAATCTTTTTATCTAATAAGTTCTGGTTAATGAAAGTCACAAAACTAAAATAACAAGCATGTGAGAAAACACTAACAAGTTCTTTGATTAATTTGTCACATGTCAAAAAATCCTCTTACAGAGTACATATTTGAATGAACTTATTCAAGAATATTAAGAAAAAAGGCACAATGGGTGTAGCAATATATATCTAGCATTGGTCTTCAATCCTTCTTATTATTTTAACAATGAAGATATAATTATTGGCCTCCTTCTCTAGTCTTTAGAAAAAATCAAGAAATTCAAAAGTTAACAACCCTTATTACTAACATGTTTACAATATTTATAGATTGATTCAGTAACTACCACTTGTGATTGTTTTGTTTCTCCAAGGTCAGTTACAACTCTTAAACCTCTCATGATTTACACGTGTAATAAAATAAAATGCCTAAAAAATTTTAGAAATGGGATTGGCAATTGTTACAATTTGACTGGATCCTCCATTGGGAGCTTCATGATGTCCTTAGAATAGGTCACTTGGAATTCATAATATGATTTAATCACCGTAATTCTATTTTGTAGGAAGCTCTCCATGACCACATAATAGTTTTTTTTTTCCTAGGAGAGAACTAACGAGGATTTCTTCATTGAAACCATGAAAGAATTTAGGATCATATATTATTTAACAAGGTCAATAATGTGCTACTTCAGGTTTTCCTTATTGAGCATACTCAAGAAGACATTAAAATATAGCTATTTTCTATTCAACAAATCCTCCAACTCTTTATTCATCACTTGATCTAAACTCTCTCTAGGACCTAATTTATGGAAGTCTAATCATTCTAATGATCCTTTCAAATAAGCAATGGTATTGTTGATATTGTGCAGCTGATCAAACTATATCATTTTATAATTTCTCTTGTATCTTTATGGATTCATTAATAGAAATAGACTCGTGCTTAAAATCCTTGTTAATGATGGGAGTTTATAATGTTGTTTTAGGATACTCTTTGGGCCATTTCTCCAATGAGTTGATATCATTCAATACTCCTTGTAGCTATATGCCTCACTCCTTAGGTAGCTACCAAAGTAGTAGTAGCCTAGTCGATATTTCTTGCATGATATGTATATAAGGGTATACTTGAATGACCATATCATTTTAGCACTGATGTACCTCTAAATAACATGGCTTATAGGCATTTAATTTGACACTCACCTATTTTATTGTCTTATTATCAATTATCAATAATTATACTCATTTTTTGAGCTCAATTATTTGTGCAATCTTATTTTCATATTATCTAGAATACCTCACACATTTATTTCATCAACTTGAGAAAATGTTGTGCCTAGTAATCCAATTCAATAGGATCCTACCATATGTTAGGCACTATGGGCCTCTTACTAATAATTTGTACTAGAGATAGATGTGGCATGACCTATGTTTTTCTCAAATGTCCCACAATATTATTTAGGATATGATCATACCTCATTAGGGGAAGTTTGAGGTCTAAAATGGGCCTCTTAAGGAGAGTAATAAAATAATGGTTCAAATAACAAAATAATAGTAACGATTTTTTTATGAAAATAAGGGAAACTATTTTTTTATTGTATTTTTGGCTTATCTTGTTATAGGTGTATAGAAATATCAAGTGTAAACACCCATTACATGCAAAATTAAATTCCACAACCATTGAATATTCACTATGTGTACTTCTGAGTGGAACCACCTCTAAAAAAATGAAAATCCATAAAGGAAGTGTGTTCAACATGTTTTTTTATGTATTTTAAATATTTTTCAATGTGGTTCTACTAAGAAGTGTGCAAAGTAGGTATTTTTTGGAAATCGAACGGGTATCCACATGTGACATTCCAGTACACCTATAAGGAGATAAGCCAAAATCTAATAAAAAAAAAGTACTTTTCTTGTTTTTCCTCCAAACCATTTTCCCCTTCAGATAGAATCATCATCTTGAACCTTATTAGTTCTTTAAAAGTCAATTTTATTAGAAAATTTTCATTTTTGAGGCCCATTTTTTACCTCAAAATTCCCCTAATGCAAATTGTTTAACTTGATCACATTTTTCCTCTTAGCTAGTGTGATGTCCATTTTAGTGATGGATAGGTGACCTCTTATGATTTCTCGAACTATTGGTGATACTAAGTCAACATCCATTGGGCCTAAATCTAGATAAGGTTAAAACTATATTTCTTCTTATTGAGCTTGGATAACTTCTTCTTTGGTTATGGAAACTACCTCCTTTTGCAGCCTTTCGTACTCTTCTTCTCATGTTTTCCTTTTCTAGTTTCTTCTACCTTTATATATTCCTCAGATTTCCTTTTTCATTCCCTTTCTCTCTTCATTTCTTATTATTATTGTTTATTTTTTTCAATATCTTGAGATAGTTTGACAACTTCTTATCCAATCTGAGATATCGCCTATTATTGTCTCATATTTTCCTCTTGCTCCTTATAAGTTGCTTCTTATTGAAATTCCTATTCATAGGAAAATGGTTATGCATTTTTCTGTATCTTTTACCTTTTTCTTCAGAGGATCATTGCCTCTTCATGAGATGGATTGAATGAAATTTGAAGTGTTATTTTCCTTGTCTTCATCTTCCCTAGTATATGAATGATATTTACACATATACTTGCATGATCTACAATGATTTTTTTGTGGATCTTGCATCATGCATAGAAAATATCAGTTCCAAAAATGGAAGAGAATAAAAGCTTTATAATCTTCCCTTTCCTTATTTATGTACTTCAATTTATATTGTCCTTCCTAGAAATTAATGTGAGCCTATACTAGCTTCATATTCCTCCAGATAAATCCACCTACCCCTGTATATACCTAATAATTTTTTCCTTAAATTACTTCCTGATCAGTTACAAGTTTGGGTAGTAGGTGGGGAAATTTCATTTCTCCAAATTCTTTGATATAAGTTCCATCTTGATCAACAAACTAATAATCAATTTGAGGCACTAGTTTTCTAGATATTTTTTACATACATATGGAAAGGTCACTGAAACAATTTTCATATAAGGGTTGACGATAGGCCTGGTCACCCCGACTACCAATACCCCAGGCTAACACCATGGACAATTCTGTATTTAAAACCAATTCTGGAATATTTTAGGAACCATTTAAACTATTCATGTAGGATCATCAACCAATCCTCTAAAAATTTACCAAGAACCACTTCTAGAAGTTGAAAAAGGAAAAAAGTGTTTCAAAAGGAAAGGGATTTATTAAAAATCTTGGAAAAATAGATCCATGAGGTATATTAGGGATTATGTTGAGAGGTTTGTGAAAAAAACCATCTTAAGAGCTCTAAGGAGAGGGTCATGTTGAGAGATTTATGGAGAAGATCGTGGATCTTGAAATGATCCACAATATTGTAATTTCCTCTATAAATTGTTTACTTTGGGCATTGAAAAGAGGTGATTAATTTGATGAAAATTATACCCTCTAAGGGACGATGTAATAGTGTAGCGATTAAAATAATTTTAATGCCTATTTTATGTGATTTCTTAAATTTGCATGGTGATTTAATGCATTGATGGATTGATGTTAAAATTTCAGAGCTTGGGATGAATTTATCCTAAAATAAATCATATCTTTCAGTTCTGTTTGGAACACCTATAATAAAATTTCATTTCTAAAAATTCTAATATTACTTTATAAAAAGATTAAGTCACATCTCAATTTTGAAGTGAGTTTCCAAAAATAAAAATTCATGTCTAAATGATCAAGGATTATCTCGACATATCGAATCCACTTTAAAATCAATTCAATCATGATTATACAAGTTAAGAATTTATATTTTTATCCTTACTAGTATTCTTATTATTATGATACTATTATTTATAAAATAATATAAAGTAATTCACTTTTAATGGATTAATAAAAACAAATTCTCTCATGAATTAAGTAAATTAAATTGAGAATCTCTTACTTGGAATAAAATAGTAACTCCACACTTAAGAGAGTGTAACTCTATCTCACTAATTCAATGTATGGGAAAACTGTAACTCCTCCTCATTAAATGAACTTGTAACTCCCACATTCAATTCAATTTGTAACTCTCACCAAATATTTTCTCGTGTCTAAGTGTAACTCTCTCGCTCCTTAATTGAAATTTTAACTCCTCAAGACACGTGTACCTATCCTCTTTTGTTAGGATGAGTTACACTTCTCCTCAAGTAACGCGTCCCTCATAGAATTAAATTCTCCTATTATTGGCTCAAGGAATGAATTCATTTTTTAATTCCTCTCCTTTCTCATCTTATTAAGAAAGTGCAAGTGAGATTCGATGTAACATGTTCATTGTGAAGAAGGAGAGCTAGTGATGAATGTGTGCAAGAGAAGTGTGAGAGAAAGTGAAGAGTAAGAGAAAGGGAAAAGATGGAAAAAGTGTGAAGGGAAAGATCTGATCAAGAGAAGGAGGAGATATTCAAGAAAAAATAAAGAACACTTTAGCTGCAAGTTGATCAAATATTGCTAAATTTATTGATTCTCATTCTCTCAGGCTATACGTACTCTGCTGAATAATTGAATAAATGCAATAGAAGAGAAATAATTTGAGTTTTCCCTTCGTTGTTTTTTCCTTCTCATTGGACCTAACTCTCAGTGTCTCATATTTTTGCTTAGTTGTCTTCATATGATCCTTAAGTTTATGTTCTATCTACAATTGTTTATCGGAAAAGTTTTGAAGAATAAATATGCATTCTAAGTATTTGTAACAAAGCAGAACATTCAATTTTATGTTAATTACATTTAGTTTTCTACAAAGTACATTGAATTTTCTACAAATTGTATTAAACTTTATGGAAAGTACATCCAAGTTTCTGTAAAGTACATTGAGATTTCTTCTAACTACGTTTGATTCCATTCAGTTTTCTGCAAAGTACATGCATTTTTTTGCAAGTACATTACGTTTTCTACATATAAATTTGAAGTTTTTGCAAATTATTTTTTTAATTTCTGCATATAACTTTCAAATTTTAACATCATAGGCTTGCTAAGACAAGTCCAAGGAGACCAGAGATCGCCTGAAGAGACCACACTTGCTACCAAATTTTTTCGATCAAGATAACATCGTTCGACTTCAAGGTAGAGAAGAATTTTAATGATGGTTAAAAATTTGGTCCATGGAAAGCAAGGATAGATATCACTCTTCAAGAACACAAAGTTTTGGGTTATGTTGAAGGCATAGTAGTTGATCAACCAGAGAATTCAAGTGTTGCTATCAAATCCAAACATAAAAAAGGTGAAATAAATATAGGAAAATGATCCTGGATTCTCATAATGATCATCTCATTACTTATGTTTTTTGTTTGAAGAAATGTAAAGAAATGTATGAAAAACTAATTGGCATGTTTTAAATTACTAACTTGAACCACATTGTATCCTTAACGAATCAACTGAAGGGAATCAATATTAATAGACAGGATTTGGTTCAAGAATACTTCCTAAGAATGACTAAAATTAGGAATCAACTCTCAAAAGTTGGTGAAGTTGTACCTGACAAATAAATGGTGTTGGTTTCACTTGGAGACCTTTCTTCTATTTGGGATACTTTTATCGTCACCAACAACAACACCAACATTATTCCTACATTTGATGAGCTCTTTGGAAAGTGTATCCAAGAAGAGGTAAGAATTATCTCCAAAGGGATAATGTCACATCATGAAGAAGGAGAACCTACTACTTTTACAACCTATGACAAAGGAAATAAAGGAAATAAAACGAAATCTACTTCCAAATCAAATAAACGGAATATTTTTTAAGTTAGATTTTTTAATTGTCAAAAGCATGGTAGCTTTTCTCATGACTATAAAGAAAGAAGAAGAGCACCTAGATTCAAGAAAAAGTTTGATTATAGAAAAGACTCTTCTGAAAATCAAAGTAAAGGGCATCTTGAGAAAACAAGAAATCCAAGATATAAAAATAATGCAATAGAAACTCAATCATAGTATTTTATTGTTTATACTATTTCGAGTTATTATTTTGCACATTTATTTCATAGTTTTTTAGTTGATAGTGGTTCTTCCAAACATTTTACAGGTTAAAAAGAAGCACTCTCTAATCTAGTTGAGAGGTAGACTAATTTAAATGTTATCCTTGGATATGATTCTACTCACCATGTTAAAGGTTATGATTTGGTTTCATTTCAGTTAGATGATGGAAAATCTATTTTTCTGCAAGTTTTGTATTTACCTGGTTTGAAAAAGAATTGTGTACCCATATCTTCTCTAGAAGATAAAGGAATGAAAGTTGATTTTATCAATGGAAAGGTTATAACCTAGACTTTGAACTCAAATATGAGAGAAGCATTCACCCTCGGATGAAGATATCAAGGGATTTACAAATTCAATGGTAAACCCATTCATGCATTGGTCCATGATAACGATCTCCATTGTAAACTATGGCACAAAATATTTTCTCACGTACACTACAAAGCCTTACCTCATGTAATGAATATGGTTTCTAGAATTACTGTGATCAAAATGGATCACGAAGGAGATTTCCCAGGATGCGCAAGTGGAAAGAATATAAAGGGGCGACTCCCTTTAAGCAGAGAAAAAACTAGCCAGGTACTTCAACTCAAACATTATGATTTATGTGGACCTATTCTTGTTACTTCTCTTGGTGTCTACTTGCATTTCTTGATTGTTTTGGCGATTTTTCTCGTAATAAATGGATATTGTTTTTGAAAAATAAATGGGAAGCATTTGACATGTTTAGATATTTCAAGGCTCGAATTGGAAATCAAATTGGAAAGCTGATAAAATTTTCCAAATCTGATAATGGGGGAGAGTTCACCTTCAATGATTTTAATGATATTTGAAAATACATCGGAATAAAGAAATAAATCATTGTGTCATATAATCCACAAAAAAATGGTGTGCCTTATAGGAATAATAGAAACATTATGGAAGCAATTAGAGCTATGTTGCATGATCAAAACCTACAAAAGTTTTTGTTGTGAGAAGCTGTGAATACCGTTGTTTACGTGCAAAAAAAACTCCTCATCAGGCCTTTAACAACAAGAATCCAGAATAATCTGCACTGGTAAAAGGCCTGATGTGATTCAATTGAGAATATTTGGTTGTATTGCACACTTACATGTGCCAAAAGAGGAAACGAACAATATGGAAGCTTCAGGTAAGAAAGTTATGTTTTTTGGTTATTATGATAATTCAAAAGATTATATAGTTTATGTACCTAGTAAAATAATTAAAAATTCTAGTAGAGACATAAAATTTGAAGAAGATGCAACTCTTAGAAAATCAGGAGACTCTCCTCCTCCTTCCATCGCTGAAAGACAAGTTGTTAATGAAAAAAAGGTTACATCTGAGTCTAAACTAGATCTTGAAAATGAGCTTGTTGATAATCTAATGGGTTCCATGGATCCTCTAGATCCTCCACCAGAGGATATTCCTACCATAAAGAGACCACTATGGTTGTGAAATACCTAAATATGTTGAAAAGTATGTTTCCTTAAAAGGAATGTTTAGAGAAAATAAGAAGCCAAGTGGGTTTCAAGGGTATGTTGCTGCCATGAGCAACATCATTTACGCAGAACAATGCACTTTTGAAGAAACCAAAAAATAAAAAGTTTAGAAAGATACCATGACTGAAGAGTACAAGTCCATCATCCAAAATGATGTCTGGGAAGTGGTTCCTAGACCTCAAGGTAAATATTTTGTCACTTCCAAATGGTTTCTTAAGACTAAACATGGTGTAGATGGTAGTATTGAAAAATACTACATATAGATTTGTAGCTAGATGTTTCTCTCTGAAAGAGGGAATATATTATGATGATATTTTTGCACCTATAGCTATATATAATACTATTCGATCTATTTTTTTCCTTAGCTACTAGCCAGGGATGGAATCTTCACCAAATAGATGTGAAAATTGCTTTCTTGTATGGACTCATCAAGGAAGAGGTATTTGTGGAACAACCACAAGGATTTGAAGAGAATAACAAGGACAATTATCTATGAATAGTGAAGAAAGCCTTATATGGGCTCAAGCAAGCTCCAAGATCTTGGTATGCTCACATTCATAAGTACCTAATAAATTTTCATTTCACAAGAAATAGTGCAGATCCAAATCTCTACTTCATGACATTCTAAGGTATACCTTTAATTTTGGTATTTTATGTTGATGTTTTATTATTGATAGAGGGAGAACCTATTATCCTCTATTGTAAGAGGGATTTATTCTGAATTTGGAATGAAAGACCTTGGTTCGATGCATTAATTTTTTGGTCTAGAGGTCTAGCAAAGACCTGGTGAAATTTATTTTTTTGAAGGAAAATATGTTGTTAAGCTTCTTGAAATATTTTCTATGGTAGAATGTAATTCTAGCATACTCCTACGGAAATGAAATTTAAGAAATTATGTGGAAATTTTCCAAGACCTATTCTAGCAAATCCCATATCGTATAGAAAACTCATTGGTGCTTTGATGTTTTTGGTTAACACTAGGCCTCACATATGATTTGTTGTAAACAATTTAAGTTAGCATATGATTGTCCCTTTCATGTGCACCGGATAGCTGCAAAACATGTACTTAGATACTTGAATGGAACTATAAATCTAGTATTGAAATATACTACTAAAAATGAAAAAATTCATGGATATTTTGATGTTGATTGGGTAGGTAACTCTATTGATAAGAGAACTTTTGGGTGCTGCTTTTTCTTGGGATAATCCATGATATCTTGCATGAAAGCAAAATTCCATTGTATTGAGTAAAACTGAAGCTGAGTACATTGCTGCTAGAATGGATAGTTGTGAGGGAGTTTGGTTGAGATATATTTTTGGGGAGCTATTTGAGCGAGTTCTAGACACAAAATTTTTATATTGCAACAATAATAGTGAGATTTATCTTACAAAAAAGCATGTGTTTCATGACGAGTCCAAGAATATTGAGATCAAGTATCATTCTATCCAGGATATGGCATAGAGAGGAGAAGTGAGGCTCCATCACATCTCCATTGATCATCAGATAGCTGACATTTTCAACAAGCCTTTACCGAAAGGAATGTTCTTGGTATTTAGAGAGAAACTTGGACTTATGGACATGACCCTCCCATGAAGCCTTCACAGCTGATTGAGAACACTAAGCTACATTTCTCCCTTGTCAGAGCTCATATGATTAGGGAATGATGTCGAAAATCTCCTGAGGATGAGGGACCTCTTTTGTTGTGCGTCTGACAAGAGTAGGACTTAGTATGCATTCGACCCACAGTCTTAAATGTGATAAGGTCCACCTATATGACCAATAGGTGAAGTGAGACTTGTCTGTGTGAATTGTCTAGGATGCAGGTGCTCCACTACTTGACACTTCATTTTGTTTGATTCTTTTCTATGTGACTTGTTTGAGTCTTGTCTATGTGATGCCTATGTTCTATCACCAAATTGTTCTGAGATGAAAATTGTTTGAGTGTAATCCTTGCCTATGTGACATGTAATGATCCTTTCCTTTCCAAATTTGTGTTAAGTGGATGATTCTAGTTTAGATTGTGACTTCATTTCTATGAATGATATGGAGTTAAGTTGAATTTAGATGAATGAAAGAGATAAAAGGAAACATATATTTTGATGTAGAAAGAACTTCCTCCCTAGGTTAGAAGGAGTGTTAACTTTTCATGGCTCGAGGATGAATTCCTCCTAGAACAAATCATATCTTTCATTTATGTCATAAATACCTACAGTAAAATTTCATTTCGAATAATTATAATATGAATTTCAAAAAATAGTAATTCAGATTTCAATTTGGAAGTGACTCTAAAAAAATATAATTCATGTCTAAATGATCAACGATAATCTCGACATATGTAATCCACCTTAAAATCAAATCAGTCATGATTATACAATTCAATAATTAATATTTTTATCCTTAATAGTATTATTATTATTATGATAATGTTATTTATAAAATAGTCTAAATTCATTCACCTTTAACGGATGAATAAAAGCAAATTCTCCCATGAAATAAGTAAATTAAATTGTGAATCTCTTACTTGGAAAATCAAACCTCTCTCTTGGAATAAAATAGTAACTCCACACTTAAGAGATTGTAAATATTCCTCACTAATTCAATGTATGGAAAAAGAGCAACTCCTCCTCACTAAATGCACTTGTAACTCCCTCATTCAATTCGATTTGTAAGTTTTATCAAATATTCTCTCATGTCTAAGTGTAAATATATCTCCCTTTAATTTGAAATGTAACTCATCAAGACATGTGTACCTCTCTCTCTATTCTTGGGATGAGTTATACTTCTCCTCAAGTAAATTCTCCCTCATGGAATTTGATTATCCTATTATTGGCTCAAGGCACAAATTTCTTTTGTAACTCCTCTGTTGTTGAAAAGTAACTAGGTCGGTCTTCATGTTGACTATGTAATCGATGAGAAGAAGAAGTCAAAATAATAAAATGTATTTTTGTTGTACTTGATTCATGGGTTTCATGAACCAGATTTATTATGTAGAAGGACTTCTTCTTGATGTCCATTAGGTTTTTTTTCCTCTAGATATAAAATGTAATTGTGTGTCATATATCCTCCAAGACCTTGTGGAAGAATGACACCTAACAACCCTTAAAATAGGCTAGAATTCTTGCTCACAATTGCCCTCAATCAATGACGAATACAAGCTATAGTTACAATGGATATTGCCACATTAAATAATAAAGAAATCGCACTTCATGTTGGCCTATTCATAGTGGACAAGTAATCCTACTACTCAGTTGGATGGTTAGGCCAATAGTTGGTACGTTCATGTATATATATATATACTTAAAGCTATGGATCATTTGAATACAATTTTTTCGGTGTACATAGAGATAGGATTGTGGAAAAGTATGAAATGAATGCAGACATATCTAAAGTGGAATGCGGATTTTTCTGAGTCAAAAAAAGTGTGGATTGCATTGAACCTACAACAGACATCACCGAGTGAGGAATGCAAACATCACCGAAAAGGAATGTGGACATAAAAAATGCAGAAATTACTGAAATAATTATGTGAACATAGTTGAAGAAAGTGCATATCTCTCTATAAAAACCAATGCGAGAAAAAGACATAAATAGTGTGGTTTTAAAAGGAAGAGAAGTGTGAGATTTTTAAGGCGATCAATTCAGATATATATAAGGCAAGAATAGTGTGGTTTCTATGGTGTATGAAATGCGGATTTAAGGAGGTATGTATATCATAGAAAAAATTTTGGACTTAAAAATGTTGTCTCAATACTTATCTCGGACCCTAAAGAAAGGAAATAGGATGCACATATTCCAATTCTATTTGATGTGTATTTCCTGAATTATGAGAAGGATAAAGTTAAGGGTAGTCTTCTTGAAGGAATAAATTTATGAAGTCAAGATAGTGATTATAATAAGAAAGGTAGAACTAAAGATGGGAGAAAGTGAGGAAGGTAAATCTGAGATTTACCTTCCTAACTACAGTTCAAGTAATTCAGTTACAAGTAAAGATAATTATATTCCTACATTTAACTGAGCATCAAGAAGTCTAATTTGGAGACCGAGTTCTCTAGTCCAATTTCAGAACAATGGAGAAATGTGCAGATGAGAAGAATCAAGCTTTAAGAAACTATGACAAGGTCTTGGAAGCATATCTAGGTCAGGGGTCTGAATCTTGGTCATGGTACTTGTCATTTGAAGATCTATAAGAAGAATTATTTGCAGGTTTTCCTCTCCAAGAGGGAGAGGTTTTTCCCTATCTCTAGTATCCTAATGTATGTGTCCCATGTATTTTGATAATTGACTTGATGAAATATTAACTAAGCTAAAGAAGAGAAGACCTGAATAAGTTTGAAAGTAACTATCAACAAGAGAATTTTGTAATAATTACCAGCCCTGTAAATTATCAATATGGTATCAGAGCTAAGGTGTTGAACTCAAGGGCTGCTTGAAAAAGAGACACTCGAGGAAGCAAAGATCAATTTTTGGGTTGAAAGGTCAATTCAATTTGCAGGGAAGAATTGAAGTATTCAAGAACATCTATGTTTTAACTTCAATTTTTGAAGGTATACTTTATCATCAAGGATTCAAGAACATCTAAATTAAATATTTCTATCTTAGAAGAAACTCTTGACTTCATCTTCAGACATTATCAAGGAAGTTGTTGAAGGAGAAAGTCACTCTCTCATACAAGGACAATGAAGTATGACTCTAAGATGACTAAAGTGGTGATAAATTCTCTGCGAAAAGAATGGGGAAACTTCACTTCAGGTTTATACGGCAAGAAATATTAACCAAAATAAAAGAAGAGAAGACATAAGTATCACAAGTAAGGTCCATTGCACAATGTATAGCTGAAGATGAGTACATTGCTGCTAGAATGGATAGCTCTGAGGCAGTTTGGCTGAAAAATATTTTAGGGGAACTAGTTTAGTGAGTTCTAGACACAACAGTTTTATATTGTGACAATAAGAGTGAGATTTTTCTTATGGGAAATCATGTGTTTCATGAAAAGTCCAAGCATATTGAGATCAAGTATCATTATATACAGGATATCATGCAGAGAGGAGAAGTGAGGCTCCATCACATCTCCATTGATGATCGGATAACTGACATTTTCACCAATCCTTTATCTAAAGGAAAGTTCTTGGTTTTTAGAGAGAAACATGGAGTTATTGACATGACCCTCCCATAAAGCATTCATAGCTGATTGAGAACACTAAGCTACATTTCTCCCTTGTCATAGCTCACGGGATTAGGGAATGATATCAGAAAGCCTCTGAGCATAAGGGACATCTTTTGTAGCGTGTCCGACAAGAGAAGGACTTAGTATGCATTTGACCCATAGTCTAGGATTTGATAAGATCCACCTATATGCCCAATAGGTGAAGTGAGACTTGTCTGCGTGAATTGTCTAGAATGTATTTGTTCTACCACTTGACACTTTTTTGTGTTTGATTCTTGTCTATGTGACCTGTTTGAGTCTTGGCTATGTGATGCCTATGTTCTATCACCTAATTGTTCTGAGATGAAAACTAGTTTAGTGTAATGCTTGTCTATGTGACATGTGATGATTCTTTCCTTTCCAAATTTGTGTTAAGTGGATGATTCTTGTTTAGATTGTGACTTCATTGTTACATATGATATAGAGTATGTTTGAATTGAGATGAATGAAAAAGATAAAAGGAAACATATATTTTTGATGTAGAAAGAACTTCCTCCCTAGGTGAGAGGGAGTGTTAAAATTTTATGGCTGGGGGATGAATTCCTCCTAGATGAGATCATATCTTTCAATTATGTCAAAAAAACGTATAGTAAAATTTAATTTCTAAAAATTCTAATATGAATTTCAAAAAATAGTAAGTCACATCTCTATTTGGATGTGGCTTTCTAAAAATATAAATTCATGTGTAGATGATCAACGATGATCTTGACATATGTAATTCAATTTAAAATCAAATCAGTCATGATTATACAATTCAAGAATGGATATTTTTATCCTTAATAGTATTATTATTATGATAATATTATTTATAAAATAGTCTAAATTCATTTACTTTTAATGGATGAATAAAAACAAATTCTCTCTTGAAATAAGTAAATTAAATTACGAAACTCTTACTTGGAAAATTGAACCTCTCTCTTCGAATAAAATAGTAACTCAACACTTAAGAGATTGTAAATCTTCCTCACTAAATAAATGCAAGGAAAAAGTGTAACTTCTCCTCATTTAATGAACTTGTAACTCCCTCATTCAATTCGATTTATAACTCTGATCAAATATTATCTCATGCCTAACCGTAAATCTCTCTCCCTTTAATTTGAAATGTAACTCATCAAGACATGTGTACCTCTCTCTCTATTCTTGGGATGAGTTACACTTCTCCTCAAGTAAATTCTCCCTCATGGAATTTGATTATCCTATTATTGGCTAAAGGCATGAATTTATTTTGTAACTCCTCTACTTTCTCTTCTATTTAATAAATAGAGAGTGAGAGTTGATGTAACATGTACACTGTGAAGAAAGAGAGCTAGTGTCAAGTGTGTGCTAGAGAAGTGTGAGAGCAAGTATAGAGTAAGAGAAAGGAAAAACTTGGAGCAAGTGTGATGGAAAATATATGATCAAGAGAAGGACGAGATATTAAAGAAAAGAGAAATAGAACTTTAGCTGCTAGTGGATCATACATTGGTTACTTTATTCATTCTCATTCTTTCTCTCCCACTTTAATCTTCTGAAAAATTGAAGAAATGTAATAGAAAAAGAATCATTTGGGTTTCCCCTTGTGGATTTTTCCCTGGTCATTGGACCTGACTCTCAGTGTCTCATATTTTTGCTTGGTTTTCTTAATATGATCCTTAAGTTTATGGTCTATATAAAATTTTCTATCTAAAAAATTCCGAAGAAGAAATTTGCATTATAAGTAATTGTAAGAACATAGAGCATTCAATTTTCCACAAAGCACATTAAGTTTTCTACAAAGTACATTCAATTTTGGGCAAGTACATTGAGTTTCCTGCATAAAAGTTTCAAGTTTGCGCAAATATTTTTTAAAATTTATGCATATAACTTTCATATTTCAACGCTTTATGCCTAGATACGTTGAATTTTTTTGATGAATTAATGTTACATGTATACCATAAGGTTATTCTTCTTTTGTAGTGGAATCGAGGATGAGATGCATTTTTGGGCTCATGACCCACATGTCCAAGATCACGCTAGTAAAAATATTGAAAACGAGATACCCCATAAATTTTTTTGATCGAGTGGTATAAGAGTGCAAAATATTCATGTGTGTATTCTAAAGGAGAAGAAAATAAAGAAGGTCCAATTTGATTGATATCTGGTCCAATTTGATTGATATCTGGTAATATATTTGTTTTCTCTATGTAGGTGATAATAGAGGAAGGTGAGACGATTGCATGAGCCTAGAGAAATGAGTGCTCGTATGGTTCCAGTGAAGAGAACTAGGAAGATGAAAAAATCCCAAAACTTAGGAGAAATTTTGGAAAGGTGTCAGGTAGCAAGGTGGAGACTTGTTATTGTAGACATGTGTTGAAACTTACGAGTTGAAGTTGTTATGAGAAGACCAAAAAGCATATGACTAGGGGGTCTTAAATTTTTGTACCTTGGGAGTTTGATGCAGGAGCATTAACCCATCCTACAAAAAATCAGCGAGAACCACTTCTAGAAGGTCAAAAATTAAAAAAACGTGTCAAAAGGAAAGGTATTTGTTAAAAATATTGAAAAAATAGATCCATCAGGGATATGGATTATTTTTAGAGCTTTATGAAAAAATCATGTTGAGAAATTTCAAGAGAGTATCGCATTGAGAGCTTTATGGAGAAGATCATGGATCTTCAAATTGTCCGCAATATTATAATTTCCTCTATAAATTGTAGACATCGGAAATTGAAAAGAGGCAGTCAATTGGATTAATATTAGGCCCGCTGAGGTTCCATGTAATAGTATAACCATTAGAATAATTTTAGTTCATATTTTATGTGATTTTTTTAATGTGCATGGTGATTTAATGCATTGATGGCTTGGTGCATATATTTTTTGACATTGTTTGATGAATTAGAATTACATGTAGATGACAAGGTTGCTAAATTCTTGTAGTGGAAGCGACAATGAGCTGTGTGTGTGGCTCATAACCCACATGTCCAAGATCATGCTAGTAAAAATATTGAAAATGACAAACCCCATAAATTGTTTTCATTAACTATGCATTCAAAAAAAGAATAATAATTTCCTTTGATAATTTCCATGAGAGTTATATCTCTCACCTTCCAATCCTTTTGTCTCACTTCATCCAATTTAAATAGGATTCAACTTAACAAATGGTGCAATGGGTATGTAAAACCCAAACCCGTAGTTCAGAAAAATTATGGTTGTAAGCACTACGAAATGATATTGTAGCATAGTCAAAATCCTATAAGCCTTGCGAAATGATTTTTTAGTGCCACAAAAACTCAATTTTGAAAATTTATGGAAGGTGCAATGACTCGAACTTATTCCCAATTGATTCTCCATGGTATCAAGTCACTCCTAAACATAACAAATAATTTCATATGCCTTTGTCCTTTAGGTTTGAAATACCATCACAATTTAGCCAATAGAAAATCAATCATAGAGGTTTTTTACAACATTTAAACAATGTAATATTTTTTTGTAATAGTGCTCTATTAACTATAAATACCACACAATCACTACTCCAAAACACATAGAATTTTCCTCCACAGTTTCGGAAACAATTACAAAAAAACTGTAAAGATGCATGACTAAAACAGATAGTAGTTAAAGTCATAATGCATCAACTCTTAATATCATTTGATTCAATGTATTACAGGGTCTCAAAAAATGTGCATCAACAATATATAACATATACAACATATATATGCACTACAATACACCAGTAATAATGAAACATATCAATATTCAGGCTAGCAACATACATCAACAAGAACTATAACAACAATATAAAGTTACCAGTGAGGAAAAATTTGAGAAGGAGATGGTTGAGTTAAGATAATAAATATAGCATGTGAAATAGTTGCTACAATAAATTCAATATGAATAGAGTTATGGTTGGATAATGGTAAATTGAGAGGAAGAATCATGATGATTTGAAGAATAATAAGGTTTTTAATAGCAAAGGGATGAAAATAGTAAGAAGGATTTTGTGGGAGTAGTTGTGTGTTCAAGTGAAGATTAAACAAGAAGGTAAGTGATGAATGTTTGTATTTGAGGATGATTGCAAAGAACCTTGTAGTAGAAAGTGACAAGGAAACACAAAATTCATATAGGAATAATGTGAGTAGTTTCATGTAGAATCCAAAAGAGTAGAGAGTGCTTAGATGAAAATTACATAGGAAGGAGTCAACAAAATTACTGGGAGAATACTATGCATGGACGATATTATTATAGTATTTACAAATACGTTGGTGGATTGAGCTTGTTGCAATTGCTTGTGTGCAACTCATACCGAGGAGAGATAAGCTCATATAAGAAATAAATCTATGAATACTGAGAGTCATAGTAAATGTTCTGAGAGAATCCATAGTAGATCAAGTTAGGAAAATCTTGATATAGAAGTAGATGAAATCAAATTACAGCTACAGATTATGAGAGGAACGCTACATAAATACGAGGAAGACATGGGTTATAGATAGAGTCTCTAGAAGAAAGGAAAATGGAATATGTTGTAGTGAATTTGAGACAAAGATGAAATGCTCAATTGGAGGAAAATATAATGGAGTTGAGTTGCAACCATGGAAGAAAAACTTAAGGGTGATGAACATATTGATGGAGCAGAATATATTTGATGAGAAGCCTAAAGACAAAAAACTTAGCCAAGGAGGATAAAATTTACAAAAGGAAATCAGGAAGGTATAGTGGGTTGTATGAGGAGACAACTTATGGTTCTGAGGAAATTTTTGAGTAATGCATTGGCAAGTTTGAGAAAATCAGTAGAAAGTAAAGGTTAGATTTCATAACATAATAAATAGATAAAGGTAAAATTTTATTAAAGATCTGGTAATATTTTTAAGTTTCAATGTGCATGTGATAATAGAGGAAGGTGAGGAGATTTGTAGTAGCTTAGTGCCAAGAGTGCTCGAAGGGTTCCAGAGAAGACAACTAGGAAGATGCCAAAATCCCAAACTTGGGAGAATTTTTTGTGAGGTATCATGTAGCAAGATTCCATACTTGTTACTACAGAGGTGTGTTGAAACTAACCAGTTGAAGTTGTTATGAGAAGACTAGATGCATATGACCAAGAGGTCATGTATTTTTTGTACCATGCGAGTCTATCACAGGTGCATAGATGGAGCACAAAATTCGATCATGATTGGACCAAAATATTTCCAATGTGATGAGATGGTCACATGATGATGATGAGAGAAATTTAAATATTTTTGTAGGAAATTGTGAATATTTACAGTAGGAAGTGAGTTTGTTTTTAGAATAAATTGGAGGAATTATTTATTAATGTAAATATAGTTTTAGTTTCACTTATTTTGTGGAGAAGGGGAAAAAATTCATATCTCCTGACTATTGGTTGTCTCATGTTAGCTTTATTTTTGAAAGAGAAACAATGTTTGTAAAACAACGGTAGTGAAGACAAAACTGCACACACAACTTTACAGAGAGGCTTTACAGAATTGTGTGTGGATTTTTTCTAGGCTATCCCGTATTCTCCATAAGTTCTATGATATGAAATATGTCCACCGACCCATTAGGAAGGTGAGCGATGAAGTGTAATTAGCTTAGCATGTCCCAAATATCTTTAAATCCCACCTAAAGCTCATTCGCTTGGCCAAATATGAAGAAAAAAGATGATATCATACAAAAAAACAAATGTTTGAAAAATAGTTGCATTATAATATGGTTGTATTAGAAAAAAGATACGTTGAATGAGCATAAAATTTCACTTTGGTTGAGCCAGCTAAAACCAATGGTGACCGATGAATTTTAGGTGAAAATCACTAGCAATAGAATTCTTTACCCTCCAAAGCCCAATAACTAGTTGACGTGAAGAGGATGGGTAACTATGAGTCTCTTTTTTATATAGTCATTTAGCCTTTTGCAATAATTATTTTTTTCATTTCCTCCTTTTATCTTAACATTTAATTTTCTATGTTAATTCCACTAAGGAAAAACTTAAGAAAATCCCTTAAGAGTGAGAAATTCTTTGTGAGAGTTATATTAACTCCATATTAAAGCTCAAATAATTTTTTTTTAGCACTGATAAGAAACATGATGATGCACTATAGTTCTCTAATGACATTCAACATAGTGACAATGAGAGAGAGGAACACCACTAATCAAGTTTCATAATTATTTTCTATGCTTCTAGTGCTATGAAAAGGAATAGTTATGTGTTAGGGTCTAGGAAGATTCCTTAATGATGTGCTACAAAGGTAAAAAAATAGAAGAAAAATCGAACCGAAAGGATAATTTTGAGTGTACCATGTCTTTAAGGCTGAAGAGAGCACTCTATCACTACATTGATTCCCAAGAGAGTCTTTAATTCCTTAGAAAAGACAAACTTGTGAGGAAAATGAAATTATAATATCACTTTAGAGTTGTATAAGTAAGCTGAAGGGCTTAAGAATACCTTCATACTATTGGATTAGGGTTAGGGATTCTCTTTGGTGTTGGATTGGCCAATTTATTTATATTAGACTAATAAACCTTCCTCCATGTTCTTAAGTTGTTAGAAAGTTGATGATATAATTTAGGTTCAAGCTAGGAATTGGAAGGAAATATTAAGTTTGACTAACTAGGTGGGCCCTTGACACTCTTAGGATGAAGACACTAGGAGACATTAAGGAGGGTTATGCACTGATACATATTAATGAGGGTTATTGTGGTAGTTATAGAAGGCATAGAATTCAATAATATGAACTTCTCAATATCAAGTGTATACCATTATTATGAACTTATAAGTATCAAGTGTATTTCGTTATTGATGTGGAATATTGAATGTAATATGTCATGTGGATTATTGCAAGTAATATGCCACTTCATTTCACATGGCACATGTTTGGCCAATCATGTTGATGTGGCCATTCAACATTTTCTATCTAGATCTAATATCAACCTAACTAGTATTTTATTCTTTGTAGATGTTAGATATAGCTTATAGACACTATTTTTACACCTGGTGGTCAATCATACTGATGTGGCCATTCAATATTTTGTATCTAAATCTAAAACCAACCTAGAAAATGTTTCATTCTTTGTCTATGTTAGATATAACTAATATGCATCTGATTTAAAATTTTCAACACAATATATGTTTATGATTTAAATATTCAAATATACCTTTCACAATATCACATGTTAATGTGGAGGTCAAAGTCAAGGATATTTCATATGTAGATTGTATGTACAATCATGGTCAAAATAATGCTAGTTATATTATCAACTATATTGCATACTATGTCACACAAAAAATACATTATGATATATCGTTATAAACCTCTTATTTTCATTTTACCCTGCCAATGTGGTATAAACTTCCATTATTGTGCTAAGAAATAATGATAACTTGTTTAGATGAAAAATAAGCTTTTCTTGTAAAATGTTAAGTAGAGATCCCATCTCTCTTGAGACTAAATTTTGTCAACTACATAAATCATGGAAACAAATTAATTACTAATCATTTTAATTTTAATAGTTATAAATAAAATTAACTGAATCGAGTATTTCAAAATAACTTTTGACAAATTATATCGACTATCCTATTTAGTTTAAAATTTTTATATTTATAAATTAGATAAATAATCCTAAAGATTAAGAGTATGATTAATGTGAAAGAATAAATATATAATTAGAAAAATGAAGCTTAAAGCATCTACTCATATAAAAATAAAGGACAATACATGTTCAACAACCTAAATCACAATTATGTGTGTAAAAAATTTCAATTTGATGTACAACATGAATTTCTTTTCATAGAAAACAACAAATACTTGTATCGATATTATTTATAAAAAGGAACAGATGCATTTTTTTATATATCATTCTCATTAAATTGTTATTAAATATGAGTTTGAAAATCAATACTATTGTAATAAAAAGTTTGGCTAATTTCAATGAATTTGCTAAGTAATGTATTAGTTCAACATACATCTCTTTAAAAGGAAGAGGGGTTCGGAATTTTGTATTATAAACTATGCATTAATATCCATTAGAGTATTATTCAATTATTTAGATTACATTTTTGTAAGTTTTTCAATTTCTATTTTTCATTTTGATTACATTTTTGTAAATCTATTTTTAGTTTTCATTTGGTATATTTTCATGTGTTATTCATAAATATTTATTATATATCAAAGTATAAATAATATTATTTATGAGTATAAATTTATTTTAGAAAAAAAAAATATATATATTTTAGTATTTGTTTAATTCTATGAATTATTTCATATAATTAAATAGTATTTTTTTTGTTGGTTTATGTACAAAATTATATATAGAATCATTCTCTTTTTTCTTTCTATATTTATAGCATATTTATTTTAATATAACTATTATATTGAATCAAAAATTTATTTGCTGAAACAAGGTTTATAGAAATTTTCTCATACACCACCTTAAATGGTTTCAATATCTAGTACATATAAAATATTCCGATAGTCTTAATTTTTCCTAACCCACAAGAACTTGAATCCTAGTGTAGTATTGCTATAACTTCCCAACATGAAACTATTCATAATATAAATTTAGTTATAAAATCATGTTTGTTTGGTCATTAAGTTAAAATAATCAACCAGAGTTCTTTAGACCTGTAAGAAAAGAATAATCATGTTGAAGTTGATGGTTTTTAAATGTTGAATTAGATTCTCATTTATCTAAAATTTTGAAATTAAAATATGATTAAAGTGAACTAATTCTTGAATTATTTTGTGGTATAGGTAAATTACCATCTTCACCTAAAATTCCACCAAATGTTTTGTCAGATTTTTTAATAAACTACCAAAAAAACAATTCATATCAAACACTTAGAGTTTTCAGCACCAATTTATCTAAGAAACATGGTTAATCAACCAATGATACTATGTATTACACCTATAGCAATGGTTTTAATAAGAAAATTACAAAATATGCCAAAACCCCTTGAGAAGTCTCTCCCCAAATTTGATCTAGAGATTAAGTAATCTCCATAAGGTCATGTAAGTAAGTTTATAGTAGAAATCAATTTAATGGATGTTCAACATGCATATGTGTGAAACATTTCTTTTTTCCCTTAAAGGAAAACCATCTACAGGGTACTTTGCACTTTCATAAGGGTCAACTACTCATTAAAACAAATTCAAAACTTCATTTCTCAAAACGTTTAGTGAGGATGACATGCCAACAATTATAGTTTTATAATTTTCTAGCATAAAAATGAATTCTAACGAAAATATTAAGGATCTCAATAAAATATTATTTACATTATTAAATAAAAATCCATTAAGACTCAAGACTATCCACCAATGTACTGTTTGAAATTTATACTAATACACTTCAATCATTAATTTCCATATGGATAAGAGCATTAATTTCTATTTTTGGATAAGAACCAGAAAAACTAATCCAGCCCATGGTTTTTAAGAGACTCTAACAATAGAAAAGGAAATTATCAACCCTATCTCATAAGTCTATGTGAGGAAAAATAAATTTCCTAGCGTAGAGAAAACTACAACAACAGTCGAAAATTGTAATGAGGAAGACGACACCATAGGTATGAAACATTTACGGATCATTAAATATATTTCAAATGATTAATCGATCTTTGAAATAGTTTAGGAGAATCAAATTATTATAACATACCTTGGAGACCTCCTTTCAGAAGGAATACTCCACCGCCTCGAGCCCAAAACCCCTTCATTGATGAAATTTTATTTGGGGAATTTATTCAACGGAACTTATATAAATCCCATAATGCTAATAATTTAATAATTTAGAAATAATTTTCCTAGAATTTTTAAACATGTTTAATGTTTTTGTTGACATGAATGATGTAGAAGAAAATCAAGTTAATAACCATGAAGAAAAGGATGAAGATATTTTTTAATGATCAATTAATATTATGTGAGACATTTCCATAGGTGTATTTGATGAACATGAGGAAGATATTGGTTGAAGCTAAATTTCCCAAATGAAAAAAAAGAAGAAGAAAAAGACCCTCATCTAATTTTGGGTTGCCTTCTACTTCTCATCCTGTAAGAAAAAAATCTTATAAATAAAAAAGATCATGTTCAAGTGTACGTAAATCTAGTATAGTTTCTAATAGAATA
This sequence comes from Pinus albicaulis, assembly GCA_034641835.2. NCBI lineage: Eukaryota > Viridiplantae > Streptophyta > Pinopsida > Pinales > Pinaceae > Pinus > Pinus albicaulis. The sequence continues at coordinate 1,688,607,891 of CM076578.1, forward strand.
TAATATGATGTGGTTGAATAAATCAATAATACTAGGGCCAACACTTAATTGTATGAATTATCCAAATTAATAGAATAGAGAAATAAATTGTCACAGGTTCTAAGAAATAACAACTGATAAAATAATTGATCATTGTTATAGATAAGGATATAGGGAAAAAGAAATTGAATTCTTCGTAAAATAATGTTAGTCAATAGTTGGTATTTCAAAAATCTAACTCGAAAACATCACCCCTTCTACCAACATTTTAAATTTACAACAAAAATGCACACAACTGTTTCTTAGACTCAGGGGCATCGCAAAACATTATTCCAGATTTAGTTTGTAGAAAATGAAAATGTTGAGTTTAAGAAAAACACATCCCAAATTATACAAATGAATCGATTAAATGTCAATGTATTAGGAGAGATGGAAGATGTGTTTATTATACATCGTTCTATTCCTAAGTTCATGATATGATAAACACTATAATTGTAAACATTCTAGAATCATACAACCTATTTCTTAGTATGGATTGGTGTAATAAACTTAATGGTTATATTTCAATAGATTAGTCATACTTATAAATTCCATATAATGGCTAGCGAGATAAAATCGAGAAAGACAATGGATAGATATTGTGACAAACTTAAATAATACTAATGAGTTTGTATTCTTCTCACATTCCATACTTGGAAACTATTCTTTCAATTGATTGTGTGTTAATTTTATTGTTGAATAATCAACCTTTTTATGTTTGTGTAAACAATTTCGGATCCTTGACACCATTTAAGTTGATTTAATTAATTGTATAAATTCATATATTATTTTTACAAATTCAATTCCAAATAAAATAAATTTAGATATAAATAAATATTTGTGGTTTTTACTTTATGATGGATCCAAACCAAGTGAGATTTTAGATGCTAGAAGTATTATTAAATAACTAAAAAGAAATAAACATATGATAGTTTGCAAGTTGGAGTTGTAATGTATGAATAATGTAGCTGTGTATAAATCACTATCTAAGGGACTCGAAAAATCTATTGTTTTAAATGTAAACTAATTAAAATTATTGGTGTTTCCAAAATTATGGTGAAGTAAAGAATTTAATATATTGCATTTCAAAACACCTAAAGAATGATAAAAATATAGTATGGAACTTAATTTCCATTTTTTATGTGTTTAGTATCATTTCTATACATTGGTTACATTATTCAAATTTTTTCTTCAGTATTTCTTCTAAATTATTTCCTTTAGATATTTCTAGGTTGTGAAGTTCTCTATTAAATTGGTTTGTAGGACATTATTACTTGATGAAATTACATTTGGGAGAGATAGAAATTGAGAGAGAGATAGGGAGAGAGATAGAAAGAGACATGGACATGGGTGGAGAGAGTTGGAATTTATAATGGGGAAGGAGAGAGAAAGGGATAGGGAAATAGAGAAAAGAGAGGATGGGGGGGATGAATGGATATATATGAAGAGGGAGACAAAATAGAGGGGTCAAAGAGAGGAGGAAGAGAGATATGGGGGAGAGAAAGAGAGAGATAGAGAGAGAGAGAGAGAGAGATGGAGGAAGTGGGAGATATATATCGAGTAAGTGAGGGGGAGAGGGGGGGAGAGAGAGAGATATGGGGGAAGTGGGGTTGGGGTGGGGATAGAGAGGGATATAAGACCCAAAAATAGGAAATAGAGAAGGAAGGAGTGGGTGGGATTCATAGGAAGAGATAAAGAAATACATGGAGAGAGAGGAGCCTTAGGAAAGCAAAGAGAAAGGAGGGATGTGGGGTGATATACAAGGAGTGATAAAAATAAAGTGATAGGGTGAGTTACAGTATAAGGGAGAGATGGTAAGGTATCAAGAGAGACAAGGATATGGTGGAGGGAGTGGGGGAGAGATTGCAAGAGAGAGAGAGAGAGAGAGAGAGAGAGAGAGATGAGGTAGAAATACAAGGTGGGGGGGGCGGGGGGGAATTGGAAAAGAGAGAGATATATAGTGATCAGGGGAAAGGGAGAAGGAGATATAACATATGTAGATACAAAGAGATAGAGAGAGCCAAGGGGGGCTTACGGAAGTGGAGGTAGAAAGGGATATAAAGGGGATACATAATACGAGAGAGAAAGAGGAAGGGATAGGGAGAGATAGAAAGGGAATGTGAGGGGTGACGTGAGTAAGTGTAACGTCTCTTCCTTCCCCTTAAACAAATTTTTTTTTTCTATTTATAGTTTAGTACTGTGCTTCTATTCACCATAGCTATTCAATTCTACTTTCAAATTTCATCAATTATGATATGTTACTCTTGTGGCTATAGTTTCATTGTTTTCTTTCACTCATAACTTGGGGCTTATGAAATTTTACACCTATATATATTCCCATATCTATCGTATGGTTTCATTTACTCCTATGCACATCTATATACGGATGATGTAAATTTCCCATATAGGCTATCATATCTATATGGTACTCGTACATGTCAATTTATTCCTGAAATTTTTTGCCTAGCACTTGGAGGCCCAATATACTAACGTTCTAAAGTTTTATGGCATTCTCGTATGGGGTAGATATGGTATTCGTGGTGTAGATGTCTTTGTATAACTCGAACACTTATAATCCTATGGTCGAATTTCGACTCCTTCTATGTATTAAGGGGTCTATTCCCATTTCGATCTTATGACCGGTTACATGAAGTTGTGGTCAAGGTTTCAAATTCATAATGCATGTTCCAAAATCATCCAAGATATTTCTCGTACATGTTATTTATATTGAGTGTCATGTAAATATGGGCACATTAACTTCAGAGTACACGTACTACGTCGTTGGCGAAGTCGAGTTAATGTATTTTGGAATTTGAAACATTGTATCAAGTCTCCACGTCATTATACGCAAGGCTCTTTGTTGATTTGTTTTTGAATTTTATTGGATTTCATTTTATCCACGCTCAAGTTGTATGTATCCACGTTTAAATTTTGAAAATCCACGCGAGACTGCTCTGGTAAATATGCAAACCTCACGACATGAGAGGAGGTATTGTGAGATCGAATACATAGATTGTCAATTTAATGTTGAACAACCATGTTTTAAATTCCAATTCCGCCAAATCGATCTGTGTACCCACCATAGATCCTTTGCCACTTGGACGGTGGAGATTTCCCTATCCCATTAGGGTTTCGTTGTTTTTGTTTTTGGAGGCATTTGTAAAAATCTTTAGCTCACCTTCGAGACTGTTCTTTCGCTCCTCGTTTGTTCTTCTCTCCTCTCAGTGCCGAGCCTCTGCACGTTGGAGAAGTGAGGCGTTGTCTCTTCCAGGCTTCGAGCGTATTCATCTCCCATCATGTCATAATGCAGGTATGACAATCTGAGCACAACGCTATTTTAATACATTCAGTTTACGGTGCGAGACCTGAGTTTTAAATTCCACCATTTCTTTCTATGGTTTCGTTTACTGTCGAGAACTCGTGGTGTTGTATTTTCTTTCTTTTTTTATTTAACCAATCTCTCGTGAATATTTTATGCTCTAGGATGAAATTTTCATTTCCTGATAACGACATTTAATGCTATCATCCCATCGTTTCTTGATCGGACTTACTCCTTTTCGTCTTTAGTGACTTGGATGAGGTTGTCGGTTTCATTCGCCGAATTATCCTGGTTTGTAGCGAGAAATTACTCCCCCGTAAGCCATCATATTATTGGAACAAAATTATTCTGGAGTTTTACTTTCATTTTGGTGAATGTTTTGATAGTATCCATGTGTTCTTCATGCAGGTCGTAGTTGATGATAACATCTTCCCTTCCCAAGGTAACCTGAGTTTGTTTTATATTCCCTTCACATAATTTATGTTCAGAGTGTCCTCCTATCGTCTTATTGTAACGATATCTCCTATTTCCCTCAATTTATTGCAGGTAGGTCCGAATAGCATCGAAGGTTTTATTTAATGGTATTGGGTGGATTTGAAATTCATTTGACTTGACGTAGGTTTTATTCTGATATTTCAGGTCAGTATCGACACATCCTAAATCGGTGTGTGACCAGGCTCTTCCGTTATTATTATCCCAAAATTTGCTCAGACACTTCAAAAATTTTTTATTTTTTATTTTTTTTATTTTATTTTATTTTTTTTAATTTTTTTTTAATTTTTAATTTTATTTTATTTTATTTTAAATTTTTTTTTTTTCTGTTGTCACAGAATTTTCTATTGTAATAATAATTTATGCCAGACAATAGGACCGTTAACAAATTTTATTCAGTGATGAAATTCTCGGAATGATTAATTTCTGTGGTATTATTATGGCCCCTAGAGAGCCTGATTCCATACTGGGTTCAAAAATTGATATGTATATATTTATCTATTTACTATTTGTCTCTGTTACTCATGCCCAATCAATGATATTCTCTAATGGGTTTCAGTTTATCATTTTCGTATAAATACTCATATGAAATATTTCTTCGAGAAATTTATCTGCCTAAATTAGACTGAAGGGTTTAATAAGTTCGCTAGTCTCATTTTATTTTCTTCTGTTCCTCCGTATTGTACTAGCATAATGAATATAAATCTATGTTTTTTGTTTGAGTTTTCAGGTCTAAAATCTTCTAGTGCATCAGATATTTCCATTTCCACAGAGTCTATAAACTCATGTATATTATATAACACAGCAGTGGGCTCTATTTATACTTAGTTTGAGGTTTCATAATAATAGTTACTTATGTTATTCATAATGTTTTCTGCAACTATACACTTAAATTTTTTTCTAGTTTAACAGTTTCCGTACCTATATTGTTTAAGCCAACACTCTTGACTAGAAATTTATATAGATCTGGTGGGTGAAATATGTGTTGATTTTCACAGCTTTTTCAGTTGCATGCATTATATAGAAATTCACATGCTCCTCTTATTTTTCCAATAAGTGTTCTATTGGGACCATTCCTTTGTGAAGGATGTTAGTCACACACCAGTTATATATATATTTCTCATACTAAAATTATTTGCATATTTGATAACCATGGTTAGCTAGGTCTCTTTACTAGCTAAAATTATATAAAGCACTAAAATCTACACTCTCCCATTCTGTTCTTATTTTAGAAGGAAATTTATAGATAAACATGTAGTTCTGTTTTGGAAAGCTAGAGGTCTATACTTATTAAATTCAACAAATTCATTCCTACCCACATATTTCAAATGTCTCTAGTATTCACTGTTTTAATCCTATTATTAACAGAAACAGATTAAGGTACATAGTTATGAATTATGAGGTAACATAAATCTCTAGATTTAAACTAAAGGCTGGTTTAGAGCTTCTGGATGATTTTTCCTCATATTTCTAGTTCCTATAGCATGCAGAGCTGAGAGGATAATTTTTCTTCTACAGACTTCTGTTAAATGTAGAGAATAATAATTTCAAAAATAGAAATCTACTTAGCATTTATGACAATTAATCATTGTAAACAATAACTGATGTTGTAAACATTAGTGCATGTTAAACATACCACTTCTGCAATTGACCAATCCTCCCAACCTTAGAGTCCCTCTATCTCCAGAACTCACCCCCAAGCTGAGATCACTTCCATTACTGACCAACCTCCAATCTGTTCAAGAATAGCTTATTTAAGCTTTTGCTCCCCAAAGCCTGTTTCTAATTCTGCTTTGAGAATATAAAGATGCTTTTCTTCCTGTTTGCCTAGGCTTCCCTATTTAGGGACTTTTGAAGCTGCTTTTTGCCTTTCACAGCTTTTTACCTCTTCCCAACTACTCTCCACCTCATTGGGGAAACTATATTTTCCTCAAAATATAATTTGGAAATAAATTCTTTCAAGGATTTTTGAAAGATTTTTGGGGAAATATTTGCTTCAATTAATCCTCATGGATTTAGCAAGTGATCTCATAATTCTCATTTTGGTCAATCTCCACAGAATTATTTTATTTATTTTTCAAATTTAAATATTTAACTACATCCACAAAATACTTGTCCATTTGGGTCCACCCCCCTTAGGATTAAAGTTCAAATGTTTAGCTTTGAAATAAAAACATAAAATAGGGGTGTTACATATTCCCCCTCTCAAAGAAAACACCATCCTCGGTGTTGATATCTAACTACTAGAGTTCATTCTTTCTTTTTTCAAACAAAAATGGATATTTTTCCATCATTTCATCTTCTCTTTCCTAGGTAGCTTCTTCAGCAGTAAAGTGATTCCACTGCACCTTTACTCTTGCTACCATCCAATTCCTCAATTCAATTTCTTCCCGCTCCAATATCTGAAGCGGTTCTAGAAGGAACTCCCCTTCTGGTTCCACCTGTATCACATTCCAATCAACTATGTGAGAAGAATCATGTACATATTGTTTTAATAATGAAACATGAAACACATCATGAACTCTAACATGGGGCGGTAAGGCAAGCTTGTAAGCCACTAGTCCCACCCTTTCTAATACTTCAAAAGGACCACAATATCTAGGAGCCAGTTTTGCACAACTTCCAGCATAAAGTGTGTTGTTTTTGGGTTTAATACGTAAATACACACGTTCCCCCACTTTAAATTCTCGATGTACCCTCTTCTTATCAGCATAGTTTTTATGGCAATCTTGTGCTTTCTTGATGTTTCTTTGTATTTGTCTAACAATTCTTTCCATCTCTTATAAGGCATCTGGTCCCAACATTAGTTTATCCTCAGGTTGGCTCCAGCTCAAAGGATTACGACATTTCCTTCCATAGAGGGCTTCAAACAGACTCATCTTGATGGAGGATTGATAGCTGTTATTATAGGCAAATTCAGCTAAATGCAAGTAGTCTTCCCATTTTTATGGCCTATCCATCACATACATTCTCAGCATATCTTCCAAAATCTGATTTGTTCTCTCTGTTTGACCATCGGTCTAAGGGTGACAGGTAGTACTAAAATTCAACTTAGTGCCCATACCTCCAAATAGACCTTTCCAAAAGGCTGCTGTGAACTTAGGATCTCTGTCTGGAACAATCATCTTTGGGACCCCATGTAACCTTACTATCTCTTTTAGGAACACATCTGCTACTTGGGCTGTCCCAAAAGTAGACTTTATAGGTATAAAGTGTGCAGTTTTTGTTAAAGTGTTTATTACTACCATAACTGAGTCATGATGGTACTTAGTTCTGGGTAATCCTGTTATGAAATCCATAGTGATGGTATCCCATTTCCATTCTGCAATCGGCAAGGGATTTAGAAGACTAGCAGGATGCTGATGTTCAACTTCAACTAGTTGACACTCCATGCATCTAGCTAAATATTCTACCACATCTCTTTTCATTCCTGGCCAAAAAAACTTATTTTCCAAAGCTGTTAACATTTTCTAATATCCAGGATGCCCTGCATATGGCTGTTTGTGATATTCATCTAGGATCTCTCTTTTCAAGTAGTCTACATTGGCAATATATAATCTATTTTTGTAGCAGATCAATCCTTTCTGGTTTTGAGTGTATTCAACCATCTCCTTCTTTAGTATTTTCACCTGTAGGTTCTCATAATTTGGATCTCGGTCTACTACTTGTTTCACTAGATCTTCTAACTCCAAAGTTACACTACTTCCAATGATGTTTATGTGTTGGCAAGCATTCATGCTCAGGGCATCAGCAATTTTGTTTTCTTTCCCTCTGATATGTTTTATGACCATTTCAAATTCACTCAGAAAAGACAACCATCTGGCCTGTCTAGCATTCAAATCAGTTTGGGAAAAGAAATATTTAAGACTAATATGATCAGTCATCAATGTAAATTTCTTTCCAAGAAGATAGTGCCACCACATCTTCAAGGCATGAATAACAGCAGCCAACTCCAAATCATATGCACTATAGTTCTGTTCATGTGTCTTCAGTTTCCTAGACTCATATGCAATAATTAAATTTTCTTGCAAGAGGACTCCTCCCAATCCCTCTCTACAAGTATATGTACGTACCACAAATTCTTTGTTAGGATCTGCAATTTTCAGTATAGGGGATTTAGTGAGTTTTAATTTTAATTGTTCAAAACTATTTTGGAAATTTTCAGTCCACTCAAACTTGACCCCCTTTCATTGTAGCGAAGTTATGGGATATGCTATGGCAGAAAATCTTTCCACAAATCTGCGATAATAACCTGCAATCCCCATGAATGATCTCACTGCTGAAACATCAGTTGGCACAGGCCATTCTTTAATAGCCTTTATCTTTTCAAGGTCAACAGCCAACCCTTGTTCAGAAATAATATGTCCCAAGTATTGGATCTTGTCCTTATAGAATTCACATTTGTTGAATTTGGCATATAACTGGTTTTCTTTAAGAGTTTGTAACACTATTCTCAAGTGTTATTTATGCTCCTCCTCATTTTTGGAATAACCTAAAATATCTTCTATGAACACTAGTAGAAATTTATCCAAGTACTTGTTTAAAACACCGTTCATTAAGCACATAAAGGTGGCAGGGGCATTTTTCAAACCGAAAGGTAGGACTACAAATTCGTAGTGACCATACCTGGTTCGAAAAGTTGTTTTGCTAATGTCTTCCTCCTTAATTCTGAGCTCGTGATAACCAGTCCTTAGATCAATCTTAGAAAATACATAAGCTCCTCTTACCTGATCAAAAATATCATCAATTTGAGGCAAAGGGTATCTATTTTTAATTGTCAACTTATTCAGTTGATGATAATCAATGCACATTCTAAAGGTTCCATCCTTCTTTTTCACGAACAGCACCGGTGCTCCCCAAGGAGACACACTTGGTCTGATATAACCTCTATCTAGCAATTCTTGCAATTCATTTTCAACTCCATGAGTTCAGGGGGACTCATTCAATAAGGGGTGCGGGAAACAGCTGTTTCCCCAGGCACCAAATCGATTGAGAAGTCAATCTCTCTTTTGGGAGGAATATGATGAATCTCATCTGGAAAAGCTTCTTTAAAATCCCTCACCACTGGTAGAGTATCCATCAGGTTTTCTTCAGTTTGTTGTTCTAGTTCTTCAACATGTACTCCATATACTTGGTATCCTTTCCTAGCTGTTCGTTTTAGTTGTAGTGCTGATATTTGTTTTACAGAAATAGGTTTTTGTTTTCCTTGGAGAATAAAAGGTTTCCCCTCTTCATCTACACAATGCAGGGTCTTATCCCAACAATTCATCATGGCCTTTTCCTTTTCCAGCCAGTCCATTCCTATTAGCAACTCATATGAACCTAATGGCAGAATGTTTAAATTTACTTCTGTTTGAAAATCATTTAATTTGATTGTTGTTTGAGGTAACTTATGAGTTACTTTTCTTTTGGTGCCAGTGGCTAATTGGAACAACCAAGACTGTTGAAATTTTTCAGTTTTGAGATTGCATTTTTCTACAATTTTTGGACTAATGTAACTCAAAGAAGCACCCGGATTAATTAAAACAGTGATAGATTGGTTAGCAATCTTACCTTACATTTCAACCATGGTAGCTTGGTGTTCTACTTGTCAATTCTCTAGGGCTGCACTGATGGTGGGTATATTTCTTGCTATATCATTTACTGTGGTAGCTTCTCGATCTCTCATAATCATCTGAATGTTTCGATGGGGACAATCCCTCAAGAGATTAGGTTCTCCACATCCCCAGCATTTTAAAGGCTCTCTCATTTTAACTACACCTTCCTTCTTATTTTCTCCATCTAGTTGTTTGGAACCAACTTGAGACTGAGCAGTTTGGCTTTCCTTTGGTTTATTAAATTTCCTCTGCTGATGATCCCTGCAAAACTTCTTCAAATAAGGTGGTTTATGTTTCTTCCCTTTGAACTCACCCTTGTTTACCCATCTTTTCCCATGCTCACCCTTGCCTTTAAACTACTGGTAGCACAATCTAGCTTTCCTCACAGCTGTGTCCATAGTTTTTGGATTATCAAATTCTATTTTCTCCTTTTATACAGCAGGCAAACAGTTTAGAAATCGTTGCACCTTTTCCTTCTCTTCATGAATGTAAGGAACATACCTTAATAGATTTGTAAACTTGGTGAAAAACACATCAATTGTGAGCTGTCCAAGTCTAAGTTCATGGAATTCCTTTGCTTTATCATCATAATAAAATTCATTCAAATAGCGGTTTTTAAATTTAACTTGGAAATATTCCCAAGTCACTGTCTTTTCGTCAATGGCATGGACCATTTTCATCTCCTACCACCACAAGGTAGCCTTACCTTGTAGCTGGTAGACAACTAATCTGGCCTTCAGATTGCTTTCATATTCACAGACCTAGAAATACTTAATCATGTTCAACAACCAGGCTTCAGCATCTTCCTCCTCCCCATCATAGGAGGGAGGCTTGATCTTTCGAAATTCCCCTTGTAATTCCTTTTTCTGCTTATACTAATGCCTGACAGCATCATCTTCCTTTTTCTAGAACCTTCACCTTCTTAGCTGTTCCGGGAGGTTAATTCTATGATGAGCTTTTCCTGCTCCTCACTGGCTAATGACAATCTGTCATTCTGGCTTCTTAGCTCAGCCATTTCTCGTTACAAAATGTGCAACATAGCCATCACCGGAGCGTTGGGATCTGGTGTATTATCGTCATCATGCAGATCCACAAAAATTTCCTCACCTTCTGACATTCACTTTTCTGTTTCAGCAACACTGTACACTAAACAACACATATCAGTCAAAAAAAAAAATTTATTTTATTTTTCTTCCAGCAAAATAATTTATACAGTGAGCACACAACAATAGTGAGCACAACAAAAACAACCCAGTTTTATATAACATGAGCTCTGATACCGTTTGTAACGTCTCTTCCTTCCCCTTAATTTTTTTTTTTTTTTCTATTTAAGTTTAGTATTGTGCTTGTATTCACCACAGCTGTTCAATTCTAATTTCAAATTTTGTCAATTATGATCTGTTACTCTTGTGGCTATAGTTTCATTGTTTTCTTTCACTCATAACTTGGGGCTTATGAAATTTTACACCTATATATATTCCCATATCTATCGTATGGTTGCATTTACTTCTATGCGCATCTATATACGCATGATGTAAATTTCCCATATATGCTATCATATCTATATGGTACTCATACATGTCAATTTATTCCTAAGAAGTTTTTGCCCAACACTTCGAGGCCCAATATAGTAACGTTATAAAGTTCGATGGCATTCTCGTATGGGGTAGATATGGTATTCATGGTGTAGACGTCTTTGTATAACTCCAACAGTTATAATCCTATGGTCGAATTTTGACTCCTTCACTATATTGAGGGGTCTATTCCCATTTCGATCTTATGACCGGTTACATGAATTTGTGGTCAAGGTTTCAAATTCATAATGCATGTTCCAAAATCATCAAAGATAATTCTCGTACATGTTATTTATGTTGAGTGTCATGTAAATATTGGCACATTAACTTCAGAGTACACGTACTGCGTCATTGGCGAAGTCGAGTTAATGTATTTTGGAATTTGAAACATTGTATCAAGTCTCCACGTCATTATACACAAGGCTCTCTGTTGATTTGTTTTTGAATTTTGTTGGATTTCATTTCATCCATGCTCAAGTTGTATGTATCCAGATTTTCATTTTGAAAAGCCACGCCAGACTGCTCTGGTAATTATGCAAACGTCGCAACATGAGTGGAGGTACTATGAGATCGACTGCATAGATTGTCAATTTAATGTTGAACGACCATGTTTTAAATGCCAATTCCGCCAAATCAATTCATGTACCCACCATAGATCCTTTACCACTTGGACGGTGGAGATTTCCCTATCCCATTAGGGTTTCGTTGTTTTTGGTTTTGGAGGCATTTGTATAAATATTTAGCTCACTTTCGAGACTGTTATTTCGCTCCTCATTTGTTTTGCTCTCTTCTCGGTGCCGAGCCTCTGCACATTGGAGAAGCGAGGCATTGTCTCTTCCAGGCTTCGGGCATATTCATCTCCCATTGTGTCATAATGAAGGTATGCCAATCTGAGCACAACGCTATTTTAATCTGTGAGGCTTTTGTTATTGATATGTATTTTAATACATTCAGTTTACGGTGCGAGACATGAGTTTTAAATTCCACCATTTCTTTCTATGGTTTCGTTTACTGTCGAGAACTTGTGGCATTGTATTTTCTTGCTTTTGTTGATTTAACCAACCTCTCATGTATATTTTTTGCTCTAGGATGAAATTTTCATTTCCTGATAATGAAATGTAACGCTATCATCCCATCGTTTCTTGATCGGACTTACTCCTTTTCATATTTAGTGACTTGGTTGAGGTCGTCGGTTTCATTCGCCGAATTATCCTGGCTCGCAGCGAGCAATTACTCCCCGGTAAGCCATCATATTATTGGAACAAAATTATTCTGGAATTTTACTTTCATTTTGGTGAATGTTTTGACAGTATCCATGTGTTCTTCATGCAGATCATAGTCGATGATAACATCTTCCCTTCCCAAGGTAACCTGAGTTTGTTTTATATTCCCTTCACATAATTTATGTTCGGAGTGTCCTCTTATAATCTTATTGTAATGATATCTCCTATTTCCCTCAATTTATTGCAGGTAGGTCCAAATAGCATCGAGGGTTTTATTCAGTGGTATTGGGTGGATTTGAAATTCATTCGACTTGATGTAGGTTTTATTATGAGATTTCAGGTTGGTATCGACGCGTCCTAAATCGTCGTGTGACCAGGCTCTTCCGTTATTATTATCCCAAAATTTGCTCAGACACTTCAAAATTGTTTTTTTTTTTTTTTCCATTGTCACAGAAGTTTCTATTGTAATAATAATTTATGCCAGACAATAGGACTGTCAACAAATTTTCTTTAGTGATGAAATTCTCGGAATGATTAATTTCTGTGGTATTATTATGACCCCTGGAGAGCCTGATTCCATACTGGGTTCAGAAATTGATACGTATATATTTATCTATTTACTTTTTGTCTTTGTTACTCATGAAAAATTAATGATATTCTCTAATGGGTTTCAGTTTATCATTTTCGTATAAATACTCATATGAAATATTTCTTCGAGAAATTTATCTACCTAAATTGGACTAAAGGGATTAATAAGTTCACTAGTCTCATTTTATTTTCTTCTTTTCCTCCGTATTGTACTAGCATAATGAATATAAATCTTTGTTTTTTGTTTGAGTTTTCAGGTCTAAAATCTTCAAATGCATGAGATATTTCCATTTCCACAGAGTCTATAAATTCATTTATATTATATAACACAACAGTGGGCTCTATTTATACACCTTAGTTTGAGGTTTCATAATAATAGTTACTTATGTTATTCATAATGTTTTCTGCAACTATACACTTAAAAATTTTTCTAGTTTAACAGTTTCCATACCTATGTTGTTTAAGCCAACACTCTTGACTAGCAATTTATATAGATCTGGTGGGTGAAATATGTGTTAATTTTCACAGCCTTTTCAGTTGCATGCATTATATAGAAATTCACATGCTCCTCTTATTTTTCCAATAAGTGTTCTATTGGGACCATTCCTTTGTGAAGGATGTTAGTCACACACCAGTTATATATATATATTTCTCATACTAAAATTATTTTCAGATTTGATAACCATGGTTAGCTAGGTCTCTTTACTAGCTGAAATTATATAAAGCACTAAAATCTACACTCTCCCATTCTGTTATTATTGTAGAAGACAATTTATAGATAAACGTGTAGTTCTGTTTTGGAATTCTACAGGTGTGTACTTTACTTAGTAAATTCAACAAGTTCCTTCTTACCCACATATTTCAAATGTCTCTAGTATTCACTGTTTTAATCCTATTATTAACATAAACATATTAAAGTTACATAGTTATGAATTATGAGGTAAAATAAATCTCTAGATTTAAACCAAA